>JAYEPQ010000007.1:8188714-8278714 GCA_036321105.1 Dracaena cambodiana | reverse complement strand
TAGTTTCTCACAAAATTTGAAATCAAAACAATGGTATAAAATTCAATAAAAAACATGAAATTACCAACCACTTTGTATATATAAGTCTACATTAATACCAATTATTTTCAAAATAAATTAGTTACTTTCAAAATTTATTTAAAATAAATCTCCACCAAAATCTCAGTTTCGTAAATATTATATACATAGTTGATTTCCATTTTAATTTATCTGAACAAGCAACAACAAACTGATAGTGACGCATAAAATATTTCAAGTATTTTCTCAGGAACAAAATGATTAATCAAATACCTCCATTAAAATAATGGAGTATTCAAAACTTTGTCATAAATGAATAACAAAGCTAATATATTTTTCTTGGGTAAATGAATCATGTCCAACAACCTTGTCTAAATTTATGTCCAACAACCTTGTCTAAATTTATGGGATGCTATTATTTTTTGTTTTTTTACCATCCGCAACAAGTTTTCAAACTTTTTCACATAATATTTTTCAATTATATAATTTACTAAAAATAATATTATAAATAGATTTAAGACCTATAGCACCCACTCCTTATCCAAACCAACTTACCCACCCCCTCAAACAATTTAACTAATTAAGTAGTCGTGATTAAAAGACCAAGTATGATTAATTAAATGAAATTGATTCTTATCTAAAAATTAAGATAAGAATTTAATTGGTTTCCTTTAACCAATTGAATTCTAATTTGATTAGATATTGAATTTAACTGGAAACTTACTCCAAATCCTATTTGGATTAGTAAAATAGTTTAGCCTAATTGATGTAGAATTAAATTCTCATCTAATTAAATATATGTGAGCTAAAAATTGGTTTATTGCGATTCTAATTTAAATAAGATTCATATACCTATTAGGATTCTGATTTAAATTTGGTTTCCACATCTTTAAGGATTCCTAAGGCTCTGCTTGGTTTGAAGAAAAGTGAAAGACAAGAAAAGAAAATAAGAAAGAAAATATTTTCTATTGTTTGTTTTGAGAGAAAATTTAAAAGAAAATAAAATATTTTCTTACTAACCAAATATTAAGAAAAATCAAATTTCCATCTTCTTTTCTTTCCTTTTCTCTTTCTTTTTCTCTTTCTTTTTCTTTCTTCCGTTTTCTCTCAAGTCAAACACAGCCTAATTAAATTTGGTTTGTGTATCTTTTAGGGTTTCTATTTAAATTTGGCTTCCATACCTTTTGGGATTTTATCTTTAATTAAGATAGTAAATCCGATTAGAATTCACGCTAGACTTTCCTACTATGAGTCAAAATAGAACTCTTAATCCCTTATAAAAAGGCCCAACAAGTCTTATTTTCCTAAATAAAAAAGTAAGAGAGTAAAACATAAGAAAAAGAGGAGAAATATAGGATAAAAGAGAAAAGAGCTCAATAAAGGAATTTTGCTACACCTTGGAAATTTCAACATCTTTCAAGCCAAAATTAGATTTATCATAGATCAAGACCAAGATGAGTCTAACTCACTGTAACATGTTAGTAATTATGATTTATATTCTATATATTCTATTTTATTCAATTAAAGATTAAATATGTACTTGAAACTAAATGAACACCGAAATAAAATATGATAAGACATCAACTTTTATAATATGTGATTGATGATAGATTATAAATCACTATACCATTATATTATTTCTTAATATTATTGTTATTATTACTGAATACTGAACTTTAAGGATTATTACAAATTTATATACTGAACTGAATTTACTGAAATTGACAGTTGATACTGAAATTAAGATATACTGGGTTTATGGGGGATATTGAGAATTCATATGATTTTATGGCTAAATATAACTGCGCCACTGTTTCCTTTTTTAGAAGGATAGGAATAGGCTCCGATCCAAACTGACAGTGTTTTTCATATGCAAGGATCGGAATAGGTTTCGATCAAAATTGCCACTGTTTCCCTTTCTAGGAGGATCAAGATAGGTTTCGATCGAACTATTATTCTGTTTTCCTGGGAGTACACAGTGATGGTTTCAGACGAGCCAAGTTCATATCTTCCTAAATTTCTAACAACCGTAATTAAAATATATTGGCTGAAAGACAAATTGATAAGCTACATAATGTGTTTAAAAATAAGATTTTCTATTTTTTAATTGTACAACTTCTTATATTACCGAAATATTATTGTTTCATATATTTTTATTATATATTATGGGATCGTTTAACTGACGATTCTGGTTATGCATGACTAGATGCAGATTGTTACCTAGAGGTAGACCCGCCGGAAATAGAGCAGGACGCAATGTATTTTCAAGAGTATGCGGAGCTACAAAATATACTTCATTTTTAGTAGTTATTTTCTTATAAGAAAATTGTAATTAATATATATGGTTACAGTTTTATTGAGTGCAAGGAAAAAGAATTTATTATTATTTTAACTAAAAAATTATTATTTATTTTTATTTTTGTCCATATTCTCGCTGCAATTTGACTGTAATAATTATTAAGGATTGTCGAGTTATCATTCGATATTGAACATTCCAGCTATTCATATACCGGAAAGTGGAGCATTATGAAATGCCAACATTCAGAGAGTTGCTGAAGTATGACCATAGGTATGAGAACAGGGCAGATCCAAGGGCCAACTTTTGGTCTGTCATATTCAAAAATTTAAATTAGAAAACAAAAATTTTATTTTTAATTTAATTTTTTGAATAGAGCGGGTCAAGAAGTGGCACTTAGACCCATCCATTTGCAGCTCATTCTTTTTTAAAATAATTAAGCTTGCAGGTTTCCTATTTGCAACGTTTGCAACTCATGATGCATTGGACAATCATATGTATAACTTTCATCGTTTATTAAGTTGGTGGATGATTAAGATTTCTTTCAGTGTAAAGCATGCATTGGTTCAAATTAGGAGAAGTATGATGTGTATTAGTTTGGAAAAAAAATCTTATCCACCAATACAGAAATAACATAAAGCATGCAGAAATCTGAAATTTGAATCCTCTTTGCAAAGTGAAATGTATAGGATTGTACTATGCATAATCTCCACTATTTATTAAGTTAGTGGATATTTGAAACTTATTTTGTAGTATAGTATATGTTAGTGTAAATCAGGAAATATGGTATACGTTAGTTTGGAAAATATCTTAATCACTCATAAACTTAATGGAGATCGTATATAGGATGTCCTACCCATTTTATATTAGCGCAAATGCATAACATGCATTAATGTAGCCAAAACATCTTAATTTTTTAGGTTTTCTCTCACTCAAAAGTAGCATTTGTAAGAATTTCGCTCCCAAGTATGATAATTAAGTATCATATTTCTAATCATATGATAATATGTGGCGTAGAAGTACATAAACTACATATATTTATTTTGAAATATTTTTTTTAATATAAATTATTGATATTTTCAAATAAAACCGAATTTCAAAAATATACATTTCAAATCCGTGCATATGTGTTACAATATCATAATATCGTGAATTAAAATTTTAAATCATGAAGTTTCATGATTATCGACACTACTTGGATTCAAAAATTTAATTGTCATCAATCACTTTGATTAATCGCTATACACATTTATGTGGGTGTCCAATCTCCCCCTCCAGTCCGCTGAAGAAGGAGACTAACCTCTAACATATTGGTTAGAATCCATGCCGGTTAGACTAGCACAAAACTCAAGCTTCTCTCTGGTCACAACTCTTATCATCATATCAGCTGGATTCTTTTCAGTATGAATCTTTTTCAACAATATCAACTGTTCAGTTACTGTTTGTCATAGCAAATGGTATCTCATATCAATGTGTTTCGTCCATGAATGATAAGTAGCGTTCTTACTCAAGTCTATTGCGCTTTAACTGTCATAACAAACTACAAACTCATATTGCTTCAAACCCAAATCTTGGAGAAACCATTTCATCCAAAGCATTTATTTTCCCGCTTTAGTTGCTGCAATATATTCAGTCTCTATTGTAGATAAGGCAATACACTTTTGCAATCTGCAATGTTAACATTCTGCTCCCCTTGCAAAGTAAATAAGAACTCCGAAGTAGATTTTCTCCCATCCAGGTCACCTGCCATATCTGCATCAACATAACCCTCCAAAATTGGTTTTGAATCTCTAAAAGTCAAACATATCTTAGAGCTACTTCTCAAGTATTTGAAGATCCATTTTACTACCTCCCAGTGTTCCTTACTAGAATTAACAAGAAACCTGCTAACTGTCCCGTCTACTTGAGCTATATCTGGCCGTATATAAACCATATCATATATCAAACTCCCAGCCATGAAGGAGTAAGGAATAACTGTCATACTTTTTTTTCTTCCTTTTTTGAGGGACAAGTCTTCTTACTTAATTTGAAGTGACCACCAAGTGGTGTCCCAACAGGTTTAACATTTTTCATATTAAACCTCTCTAGCACTCGCTCTACAATTTTCTATTGTAATAGCTATAACTTCTTAGTTTTCCTATCATGACTAATACGAATCTCCAAAATCTGTTGTGCTGGACCAAAATCTTTTATGTTGAAGAACTTGGATAAATCTGCTTTAAACTACGAATTAACTGAATATCTTGCCCCGCTATCAGCATGCCATCTACATATAGTAGAAGAATAATGAAGTTACCGCCATGGAATTTTCTGACATACACACAATGATTTTCCTCTGTCTATGTATAACCATGACCCATCACAAAAGAGTCGAACTTCTTATACCATTGCCTTGGAGTTTGCTTTAACCCATACTGACTCTTCTTTAACTTGCAAACCATGTATTTTTTTCCATTGACTTTAAAACCTTCTAGCTGAATCATGTTGATTTCTTCCTCCAAATCACCATGGAGAAATACAGTCTTCACATCTAATTGCTCAAGCTCAAGATTCAAATTGACTACTAAATCCAAAACCACTCAAATGGAAGTCATTTTGACAATTGGAGAAAATATTTCATCGAAATCAATGCTTTTCTTTTGACCAAAATCTTTCACAACCAATCGAATTTCATACTTCACTATCTTTTCACCATCTTTCTTCTGACTAAAGTCATGTTTTTCAATGCCTTTTTTACCTTTCGGAAGCTCCACTAACTCATAAGTTTCATTCTTTTACAAAGAATTTATCTCATCCTGCATAGTCTTCACTTAGCTCTGTTTGTCCTTATGAGACTGTACTTCTTGAAGGCTTTTTGGCTCTCCCTCATTAGTTACAAAATGTAATCTGTTTTAGGATTCTGGTTGATGGACGATACTCTCTAGTAGACAGAAACCTGAGGTATCAATAGAGTAGGTTGCTCCCCCTGCTAAATATCCTCTGCATTGTCTTTCTCAACCACTGCTGGCTTATTAGCATGTCTATCAGCATGCGTTTCTCCCTCCTGAGTGGCACCATCTGAAGGCAAAAAGACATGTATAAGGTCAAGAACACCTTTAATAACACGTTTTGTATTATCAGATTTCTCTAAATCTGCTATGCTCTGGTTTTTATGAATAACCACATCTCTACTTCTGATAATCTTTTTCTTTTTCTTTTCTGGATTCCATGGCCTGTAACCAAATTCCGCATTCCTATAGCCAATAAAAATGCTTTATCATCAAGCTTCAACCGTTATTTCTTAGGCACATGTACAAATGCCTTGCACCCAAATACTTCCAAGTGAGAATATGAAACATTCTTCCCTGTCCTCACATTCTCTGGAATCTCAAAACCCAAATGAACTGATGGAGACCAATTGATTAAGTAGCACACAGTACGAACAGCTTCACCCCAAAATAACTTGGACAGACCAGCCATCTTTAACATACTTCTGACCTTTTCAACAATGGTGCGATTCATCCTCTTTGCCACACCATTATGTTGTGTGGTACCAGGAACTGTTTGCTCATGTGAGTAGTAGTTTTCAAATGTATTAGATGTATATTACCCTCCGTTGCCGGTTCAGAGACATTTCAAAACCTTGCCGATTTTCCATTCCACCATGATATGAAACTTCTTGAAGTACTGAAAAAGTTGGTCTTTTGATCTCAAACAAAATACCCACAACTTTCTTGAAGCATCATCAGTAAAAGTAAGAAAATACTTATTGCCACCCAAAAACTCCACCTCAATGGGACCACATGCATCGGAATAAACTATTTCCAATACATTAGACTTTCTACTAGAGGATTTTTGAAAAGAAACTCTATGTTGTTTGCTAAGTAAACAAAAATCACAGGGATTAAGTGACGTACCTTTGGCGAGAGAAATGAGTGATTTTCTTGCCAGACTCTGCAAATCCCTTTTCTCTCATGTGAGCTGGTCGCTTGTGCCACAAGTCTGGTGCATAATCATTTTTTGCTGTATTTACTGTTTCATTACACACCTTTACATGTGTCTTGTAAAGTGTGTGATAAATCTTTCCTCTAACAAGCACCATTGACCCCTTCATAAGTTTCCATCCTCCATTGTCAAAATAGCTTTCATATCCTGCTACATCACAGGCATGCATAGATAGCAAATTCAGGCGCATGTCTGGCACATGTCGCACATTCTTCAATGTCAAGATGCATATAACCTCTATCTATAGACAATTATCACCAATTCCTACTATGTCAGCATGACTGTCATTACCCATATTCACTTTACCAAAATTACCAGTTTTGTGCGAAGTAAAGAGCACACTCTTTGGAGTGACATGGTACGAACCTGTTGAGTCAACTACCCACCGAACAAATGGATCCGAACCCTGACAACACTGCTCCTCTTCAGCAGAAAAAACTGGCACTGCTACATCCTCATCTGAAGTATTAGTTGTGGTATACTGATCAGTTTTCTAATTATTGTTCTTTCAATTTCTTTTTCCAAGTCTTACAGTGTTTCTTTATATGACATTTCTTATCACAAAAGTAATACTTTATCTGTTCTTTCCCTTTCGACTGATTTCTAAATCTTCTTTACTCTTTAGAATATCTGCTCTTACTTCTTCCTCTGTTTTCTGTAATGAGAGCCTGCATATTATATCTGCCCATATCCTTTCTTCTTATCTCTTCATTAAACAAACTACCTTTAACCATACTGAGCAGTAACACATTATCTGGAGTAGAATTACTAAATGACGCTATCAAAATCTTCCAACTTTAGGCAAAGAACTCGGAAATAATAACACTTGCAACTCATCCTCTATCACTATCTTCATTGTAATTAATTGTTTCACCAAGTCTTGAAAATCACTTAAATGTTAGGGAACAAATTTTCCCTCTTTCAGCTTCAAATTCACAAACTTTCTAATTGCAAAAGCTTTATTCTAAGCTGTCTTCTTTTTATAGAGTCGCTTCAATTTCTTTATAGATTTTGAGCATTTCTCTCTTGAGATATATGATGGAATACACTGAAGTCAATCCATTATCTAATATATCCAATAGCCTTTCGATTTTTCTTTTTCCACTGCTCGCTAGATTCATTTTTTTGGCTTAGCACTATCACCCTCAATAGGGTCATGTAAATCCTTACAATAAAGTATATCCTCTATCATCAGTTTCCAAATTGAGTAATTAGACATCGTGAGTTTAATCATAATGCTTGAACCACTACTTATTTAATTCACATAAGACAATCAACCCTACACAAACTGCAATCTGATACCACTTTATTGGGCCAAACTACCATTTGTATGTAAATTAAATAGTAACTCTAAGCAAACTAAGTGAGAAAAATAAATCAAGTATCAAGAGAGTAAACAAGAGAATACACCGAATTTACATGGAAAATGCTTCGATATAAAGGAAAAAACGATGGGGCAACTCCGAGATAAATCCACTAGAATAAAACAGAGTTTACAATACTTAAGTTTATGCCCAAAACTCGAATTCAAGCAAATTAGAAATCCGCAATATCAATTCTCAGCAAAAAAATATAATCTCGCTATAAATTTTAGGATTTGACAAAATATAAACTACAGTGAGATCTCTAATCTGAATACTCCAACTCCCAATTAATGAAGCACTCAGAAAACCTTTAAAAAAAAAATCCCAATTTGCTCATATGTGAAAACCACACCTGAAAATTGAAAAGAAAATCAGAAAAACTCTCTCTTTTTTTCTTCTTCTTCTTTTTTTCTTTCTCTATAGTTGCTCTTTTCTTGGCTTGCGGCCCAAAGAAAGAGGGTTGAAAGATAGCAACCTCTCTTTTCTTTATTTATATATATCTTATTTCCCTAGTTTGATTTATTTTAGAAAACTCAAATCATAAAATCCTAGTTTGATTTGTTTTAGTAAACTCAAACCATACGATCCTAGTTTGATTTGTTTTAGGAAAATCAAACCATAGTATGGGCTAGACATCTACAACAATTCAATGTTTAATAAACTTTCCTAATCAACTCAATCTATAACCTATTATAATCTAATATCTATTAGGTTGCGTTTGGTTTGAAAGAAAATTGAAGGAAGAAATGAAAGAAAGAGAAAGGTAAGAAGAAAAGAAAAGAAAAGAAAAGAAAAGAAAAGAAAAGTAGGTGGAAATTGGTTTCTTTTTTATATTTGGTCAATATGAAGACATTTTTCTTTCTTTCTTCTTCTTTTTCTTTTAATTTTTTCTTCAAACTAAACAATAAAAATTATTTTCTTTCTTTTTTTGTTTTTTTTCTTTCTCTTCATTTTCAAACCAAAAAGAGCCTTATTGTTCTTAGAAACAAATAGTCGTAGCCCTACTCCCAGCCTCCTTATATTTGAGCCCCCTTTTATTCAATTTTCTACAAAAATAATTGCAGTCGATTGATCTTTTTTAGAAAAATTAAAATTGTCTAGTTGATCTTGATGATGAACTCTTTTTTTTATTTTGTTTCCTACAAAATACTATGATACCATCTTTATTGGTAAACTACAAAAAAAAAAAAAAAAAAAAAAACATCTCGACCGTTATTTTTTTTTTTCTTTGAGGAGAAATCAAAGAGTCTATTTGTCTTTGTAAATAACTCCTCCTATTTGTTTTTTCTAATAAAAACATTTCAATTGTTGATTTTTTTTAAAAAAAATTGAATTTGTCTAATAACTTTTTATAAAAAAAAAATAGTACTATCAAATTGCCCCCAGTAAAAATCTTAATTTTAACTTTTGGAGGAGAGAAATTATTTGTTTTCTTTTTCTTAATATTATAATCAACTTAATTACTTGGCTTAAAGAAAAGAAGAGTTCTAGTATAATTAAATTATTTTAATCATTTACTTTCATAAAATTTTTAATAACTCTTAACGTTATTGAGATGTAAGTTTTCATTTCTCACGAAGAACTATATTGAAATTTGATTCTTATTTTTTAATTCCAAAATTAATCTATGACATAAACTTATTTATCATATTCACTAGTTTAGTTTTTCAAGGAAAAAAAATAATGTTCCTTACAACAACAACAACAACTAAGCCTTTTATCCCAAGTATTTGGGGTAGGCTATATGAACCAAAAAAAAAATCACGCCTGATCGATCACTTTGATATTCCTTCTCAATTTATTTCTATCAAGTAATATCTCTTTATTTAAACCTGTAAACTCCATATCTTTGCGTATCACCTCTATTTATATTTTTTTCGGTCTTCTCTTCGTTCTTTTAACTTGTCCTACATTAATAAACTCCTATCTTCAAACCGGTGCACTTGTAGGCCTACATTGCACATGACCAAACCATCGTAGGTGATTTTCTCGCATAAAAATAAATAAATAAATAATGTTTCTTGTAGCTAAAATATCAAAAGATCGTTCTTTTCATTGAAAAAAAAATAAGTAGTTGATTTATATATGAAATGGTATAGTCATTGAGGACTTGTATTAGTAATTAAGAAACATCTTGCAGAAAGGGGCCAAGAGGGTGCTAGTGGTCGTGCTTAGTTAGAAATGATAATGGACACGTCCGCGGACAAAATGTTGGCCTGTCATATACCAAATTTTGAATTAAAAATGAAAATCTCATTTTTCTAATTCAAATTTTTGTATTGAGTGGGCCAAAATTTAGCCAGTAGACGTGTCTATTACCATCCCTAGTTATAACCCGTATATGTGAGATCCCTCTGTAGAACAAGGATAGGGTCTTTGAAATAAGTGAAAGTATGATGAAGGTGGATTCAAGTGACGAAGTTTAGTTTTTTATTGGGTGGTTGCTTGCTATTTCACAATATAAGCACAATGTAATGCATCAAAGTTGTGGTGGTTGAAGGCTCATTTTTGGTATAAATCTGGGCTTTATGCATAAAGTCCGGTATAATTTTTTTAAAACCAACATTGCAATTAAATGCGCGTCCGGAAAGAATTGAACATAGATTGCTCCAATACTATGTTGAAGGACCCTTCCACTATACCAAAACTCTGAAATTATGGTGAGAGTCGAGAGAAATTATTTTGTATTTTAACAGTTTCATCTTGTCGAGAACAACTTGCTTTCTCCATATAAGGATATTACAATATAATGAGATTTTTTTATAATATTTTCCTGCCTATACAAGCATATACTTAAACTTATTTAAAAACACCTTAAAATATGATTCTTCAGGGCTTTTCCTTATGATTGTTTACATTTAATTAAAAAAATATAGAAGACAAAGTACAATTAATCTTTAATGTTAACTCTTGCCTTCTTATATCACCAGATCAACAAATTAATATTAGCCTTATTAGAAGAATAGACGCGGAAAGGGAGTGAAACATCCGTAATTAATAATTTCACATCAGATATGAGATCAGTGTTAATATATTTTATAATAATTCTCTTGAACTCATAAAATAATCACAACTAAATTTTTTAAAGATAAATGTATAGTTAATTATAAACTATTTCAACAATTGATATTATACTGGCGTAGAATATTCCAGCAAATTTATAATGATTCTCTTAAACTTATTTAAGGATGATTTTAATTTTGTAACCCACTTTTTTTGGAAACAGTATTATGTGATAAAAATCCCAACTCTAAGTAGTAACAAGGAACATTATTATATGTGCCAATACCGTATTTCCAAATTTTAA
The DNA here is from genome assembly GCA_036321105.1 of Dracaena cambodiana. Classification (NCBI taxonomy): domain Eukaryota; kingdom Viridiplantae; phylum Streptophyta; class Magnoliopsida; order Asparagales; family Asparagaceae; genus Dracaena; species Dracaena cambodiana. Next base: position 8,267,745 of record JAYEPQ010000007.1, on the reverse strand, counting down.
AAAACAAAAAGTTATATCCATCTTTATTCTGAATTTTTTTTGTTTTTTCATATAATTGAGATCTGAATTTCCCTTTTTTTTTTTTTTGGTGCATATTTGGTAGGATCTCTATTTCTCAAATCATGAGCTTTTATGTATGGGAATTTTAAAAAAAAAAAGATAAAGATAATTGCTTGGCAAGATTTCTCAAATATCAAAAGGTTATTACATAGAATATATATTTTCTGAATAAAATAATCCCGTGTACAGTATTGTGAACAACAAATAATAAATTATCTATAAATTTTCATTTTCTTCCAATCGAAATACATCATTAATCTAAGGATCCAAGAATATTCGCCACTAAAAGCCAAAAAAAATGGGAAGAAGACCTCTCAGACTTTATTATTATTTATTTGGGAAAGACTCTACAGGACTAGTTCTGCAAATTTCAATTATATTTGCCAAAAAAAGAAACCAGTAAAAAAGAAAAGAAAAAAAAAAAAAAAATCCTGCCAACTTGATGGTGACCAGATCCTCGCTCACCGTCCGGTTCACGGCCCCCCCCCACCACAAAATCGACTAAGGCCCGACCATAATAAAAACCCACATTCACAGGTCCATTCCCCGCCGTACGGTCCGACCGAAGCGCCCGGTCCAATTCCACCCCTATAATAATTATCGTATTAAACCATGATTAAACCAACAGTAACCCCAATAAATTAAATAAATTTCCCCTAAAAATGGAATAGACAGCAGTTGCAGCGGGAGCAAAATGCGTTTGACCTTGTAAATCCCTTCCCCCTTGGCCCCCTCTCTCTCTCTCTCTCTCTCCCCCTCTCTTTCTCTCTTCCCCAAAATTTTCCAATTTCAATTCCACCCAATTTTCTACAACCAATACAGCCCTAAATCTCCGAGATCCGGCCCAGCCCAACTCCTCCACCGCCGTCAAGATGATGGGCGATGGCGTGAAGACTGTCCTGACGAAGCCCCTGATGCTGGCGGATCAGGTCACGAAATGGGCCGACGACGCCTACAACTTCAAGCAGGAGTGCGTCGATCTCAAGTCCAAGACGGAGAAGCTCGCGGCCCTCCTCCGGCAGGCCGCCCGCGTGGACCTCTACGAGCGGCCCACCCGCCGGATCATGGACGACACCGAGCAGGTCCTCGAAAAGGCCCTGGCCCTCGTACTAAAGTGCCGCAACAACGGCGTCCTCCACCGCGTCTTCACCATCATCCCTCAGGCCGCGTTCAAGAAGATGTCGACTCACCTCGACAACTCCGTCGGCGACGTCTCGTGGCTGCTGAGGGTCTCCGCCGGTGGCGATGAGGACGGCGACATGCATCTCGGGCTCCCGCCCATCGCGCAGAACGAGCCCATATTGTGTTTGATTTGGGAGCAGATTGCCACGCTGCACACGGGGAATCACGAGGCCCGGTCCGATGCGGCGGCGAGCCTGGTCTCGCTGGCGAGGGACAATGAGAGGTATGGGAAGCTGATTATTGAGGAGGATGGGGTCGGGCCGCTGCTGAGGCTGATGAAGGACGGGCAGGTTGAGGGGCAGGAGAATGCGGCGAGGGCGATCGGGCTGCTGGGGAGGGACCCTGAGAGCGTGGAGCAGATGGTGCTAGCAGGGGTCTGCTCGGTTTTCTCCAAGGTTTTGAAGGATGGGCCGATGAAGGTGCAGGCGATGGTGGCGTGGGCTGTGTCTGAGCTGGCGGCGAACCATCCCAAGTGCCAGGATGCGTTTGCGCAGAACAATGTGATACGGCTGCTGGTTAGTCATTTGGCATTCGAGACGGTGCAGGAGCATAGCAAGTACACGATCCTCCCGTCGAAGGTTACTTCGATTCATGGCGCGGTGATGATGAACACGGGTAATAATAGCAATAATGGGCTGCTGCCTCCGACTCTGGGAGGTGAGAATTTGTTGGAGAGCCAGGTGAAGCATCCGCTGGGGAATTCAAGTGCGGCCCAAAACAAGAACCACATGCATAATGTGATCCAATCGACGATTGCAGCCAAGTCGGAGAAGCATCAGGGCTTGCATCCTCCAGTGATTCCTCATGGCAGTGTGCCTGCCAATGGGAAGCAGCAGCAGGTGCAGCCACAGGGGAAGCATATTATGCTTGCGGGGACGAGCATCAAAGGGAGGGAGTTTGAGGATCCGAGCACGAAAGCTTATATGAAGGCAATGGCTGCCAAGGCATTATGGCATCTCACCAAAGGCAATACTGCGATTTGCAAGAGCATCTGTGAGTCGAAGGCCTTGCTGTGTTTTGCTGTTCTCTTGGAGAAAGGTGCTGATGAGGTCCAGTACAATTCGGCCATGGCTCTGATGGAGATTGCCCGCGTGGCTGAGATGGACGCCGACCTAAGACGGTCCGCATTCAAGCCCAACTCGCCAGCTGCACGGGCAGTTATAGATCAGTTCATTCGTATTGTCGAGAAGGCAGACTACGATGACCTGCTCATCCCATGCATTGTGGCATTGGGCTGTCTGTCGAGAACATTTCGGGCTACCGAAACCCGAATCATAGGGCCATTAGTCAAGTTGCTTGACGAGAAGGAACCCATCGTGTCCAAAGAGGCAGCCATTGCCCTCACCAAGTTTGCGTGTACGGAGAATTACCTGCACATCGATCATGCCAAATCTATCATCAATGCCGGAGGGCCCAGGCTTTTGGTACAGCTGGTGTATTTCGGGGAGCAGATGGTGCAAGTTGCTGCTCTGGTGTTGCTATGCTACATTGCGTATCATGTGCCTGAGACTGAGTCGCTGGCCGAGGCTCAGGTGGGCAGTGTGCTCGAATGGGCGTCGAAGCAGGGGTATGTGGTTCAAGATCCTCTATTGGACACGCTGTTGCCAGAAGCTAAAGGTCGAGTGGAGCTCTACAATTCAAGAAGTACTAGGGGAGGCTACCATTGATAAAGGCGAGAGAAGGTAAAGAGAAATCTTTGCTGCGCCCTGTTCCAATTCAAATTGAGTGTATATACACCAAAACAAACTCTTACTGTTTACATTCTTATGGTTATAGTAAATTGACCACCAATGTGTTAGGTTGGTTTATGATTTGGGGTTGGAGATGATGATGATGCTTGTATCTTACTTCTGTCGATGAGGGTTTTGTCAAGGGTGGAAGGATTTGCAAAGTTCGGAGCTTCTGCTAGTGGTTATAGTTATTCTAGAGGTTAGCATTTTCTCTAGCCTTGTGTTGTACATTTTGTTGGTTCTTCCTTCAATTGCTTCAATCAAAATATGGTTCAATAACTGGAAAGCTTAGTTCTTAAAATCCAAGTTCTATTCTCCTTTTTGTTGTTGGTTTTCCCTGTTATAGTTTAGGACGAGGTTTCAAGTATCGGCCAGCACCAATATGTATATTACTTAGATTTTGAGGTATATGATATGATATAGACCCTACAACATCGGTATCACTATTGCCAATGTTTCTTATATTTTACTGATATATCTGATATTGCCGATGTGATATGTATGATGTTGTCAATTTCTAATGTCATAAACCATTAGCTGATATCTATAATGATCTGATATTTAAAGCTTGGGTTTAGAATTTTTATTCTTAGAATGTTGGAACAGTACAGCTATAAATTGTTGTTGGGACTAATTTGGTCATTAACATGGTTTAAAAATATCAGAATCACTATCAGTTGATGGATTATGGTATCAAAATCACCAATTACCTTACGTGTGCGTGAAGTCTGATATTTGTGATACATATTTGTGTCAGCAAATATTTGAAACCTTATGGTATCAAAATCACCAATTATCTTATCTTATAGGGTCTATATCAATACGTGTGCGTGAAGTCTGATATTTGTGATACATATTTGTGTCAGCAAATATTTGAAACCTTGGTTGTTACTATCAATTTGTTTACGACTGATGGCACTGAGCATTCAATCTAGTTGAACTTGGATGTATTAATTTCAAAATGATTGTATCATTCCACAAGGAAACAATTTATATCTTTTAATTGTATCCATCATCTATTGCGTCCAAAAACATAAATAAAACAGTATCCATCATATAAATTTGTTCGAAAACAATCATATGAACTCACTTAAATCTATATTTGGCTGTTTGCTTCTCAAGTGCTTATCTAACATTGCCAGAACATAAGCAACCAACTGACATTTTAAAGAGGGGCAGGTTAGCTGCAGAATGTTATATATCAGCCTACAAAAGATAATTTAAACTGGATATTATTGATGTGTGCTCAGTGAGGTGGTTAAACAAATCTTGCAATTTTGTGAGCTTCAAATTTGCTTCCTATTGGATTGAATCTCAAGGGTTTGAATTTGAAGCAGTCCTAACAACTGTTGCCATCAAATTGACAGGAAACGTAGAATTGGCATGTTTTTAAAGTCTTTATGGCGGACTACAAAGACCGTCCGTTTTCCATTAGGGATGGTAATGGATGTGTCCACGGGCCAAATTTTGGCCTGTCCTATATAAAATTTTAAATTAAAAATAAAAATTTTACTTTTCTAATTCAAAATTTTGTATAGAATAGGCCAAAATTTGGCCCGTGGACGTATCCATTACCATCCTTACTTTCCATTATAGATGCTTAACATAACAAACTAATCTTGATACATAAAAGTACATGGAAATTGCCGAGTTTAATAGCCGAAATATAGGGAAAAAAAAAAGAAAAAGAAAACACAGGTGAGTCAACTCTAAACATAATAACTTGATTGATTCATAGAATTGGCATGTTGATATGAAGCTGTAGTAGTCTTTTATCTGTCCAGTAAATTTTGGACAGGGCTTGATCCAATAAATTTTTTGGTAAATCATATTGTTGTTTTCTCTTTATGATGCTATTTTGTCCAAAGTGAGGGATTAAATAAGAATTGTGAGGCTTAAACGCTATATATCTGGCTAGGGACTTGCTTTATGAGTCCAATTTTAGCATTATTCTCTCCACTATAAAAGCAGACTCTCTACATTATTTGGAAATATTTGGGCATAATATCTTTGTTGTTTCAGCCATATGAAATCTTATAGAGCCTTTTCTGTGGACCAGGGAAAAGTTCAGTTAGATGGTTAACAGTCAAGGGTGATAACCAGTAGCAGTTATCACCGGGGACGAGAATGGAAAGCTCTCACACTATTCAGAATTTTAAATTAGAAAAAAAAAAAAAAAAGATAAATAATATAAATATAATTCAGGAAGTAAATTAACTTGGTAGAACATGAGAGATGATTGTTTCATCAAACCAAACTCAAAGTCCCAATCAAAATTGTAGCTCTCGAAAGTTAACAAAACAGCACTCACATAAACTGGTAAAGCACCGGCTGTTACTATGTGTGCCGATGTGTGATCACTACAGCTCAACTGGTGAAGAGGAGAGGAGGAAAAATTGTCCAGAATCGCGATACAACAAAGATCTTTGATGCCAAAACAAGAAGACAACAGGTACATTGCCTTGCACTTCTTGGCCCGATCCTCTGCTTGATTGTCCTCAGATGGAGCTCAGATCTGGGATCGGTGTGCGCTACAGTCGAACGTGTATCCCATTTCCGCAGCAGCAGATGCCCCCGTCGAACGTGTATCCCATTTCCGCAGCAGCAGATGCCCCCGAGGCTTGCCTGCATGTCATGTTAAAGCACCTAGCCACATTGTGTCTGTTTTTGTGTTGTTGAGAACAAAAAGATTCTGGATTCTGAAGCTTTTTGATACCCGATTCAACTGAGCAGGCCTTGGCAAAGGAGATCCTGCTGCTCTAGAAAAAAAAAAAAAAATTATATATCGATCTTTTAAATCTTTAAAAATTATACTTTAATTCCTGAAATCTTCGTATTTTGATTTTAATCTCTCAAATATTTTAAGTTACTTTACTTTAGTCTTCCTGGATAATTTTTAGCTCGAATTTTCCTTTATACTTATTTCTCTCACTTCTCTATTCCTCCTCTCTTTCTCTTCTTATTTGATTCATCTTTCCTCTCTTTCTGTTTTTATTGAATTCACTCTTCATTGGATATAGGATTAGAGAAAAACAATGAAGGAAGAGAGAAATTAACTGGAAGGGAAGAGAGAAAGGAGAAGAATGGAGAGGGGAATCAATAATAAGAGGAAGAAAGGATGAAGGGGGAAGGAAGGGAAATAACTAATATTTCCCTTCCTTTCAGAGGTATAACAGAAAATTCATACTAAAAATTATCCAAAGAGACTAAAGTGAAGTAATTTAAAGAATTTAGAGGGCTAAAATCAAAATATGAAAATTTTAGAAACTAAAATCTAATTTTTAAAGATTTAAGGCAATGATATATAAAAACCCCAATAGAAAAAGATAAGCTAAGAAAAAGGCTACTTTTATATGTTAATGAAATCTTAAACGATATTATGTTGTCTTTTCCTCAAAAAATATCATAAACGCTTAAGCAAGAAGCTGTCTGGGTGATAAAACGCTTAAACTTTTGAATCAGAGTGGTTTTCGACTCAGTGTTTGAAATCCATCATACTTTCAGGAGATTCAACGTTTCTTTCAAACAACTGGTATCAGAACCTAGGTTATGGTCCAAGGGAGAGTGAAACCGGTGTGAAGCACGAAGTGGTTGGATGTAACTTTGGGTCTGCTTTTCTACAGTCCTCTATGTGGATGGATTTAGTCCAAAGTTAAGATATCCTATGGATGGATTATACATAGGGGCCAATGGTTCTCGTAAATGATTACGATATCCTCACAATAAAAGGGGTGACGGTTAGGAAGTTCATATATAAGTATAGTTAGGAAGTTCATATATAAGTATAGTTCTGAATAAAAAGAGTTCTTAGATTTATGTATAAAGTTGGACATTTGTCTATTCGCTTTAACTTTTCACCGTTAAGCCCATCATGCTTCCAAAAAATCAGACATTTCTCTCCAATAACCAGTACTAGATATTCGATAATAAATTCCATGAAATTTTATGATCTGGTTAAGAGTTTTGGGAATAGCTTGAGTCTCACAATAATATGGGAAACGATTACGAACAAAAAAAAAAAAAAAAAAAAAAAAAAAAAGCACGTGCCACTTCCACTCATGGAGCAAAAAAGGCCACAATACCATCTTTTGATCCATAAAACTTTGCTCCCAAGGCCGGAGGCAATAGTAGTTTGTGCATATAAAACTTTAAAACATGCCTCATTCGAGCACATGATCAAAGTACTGCCAAGGCCTGCATCAAAATAATTGCAATGTCAGCTATGGGACCATATTGACCAGCCCGTATGCATTAGCTTTTACCACGCTAGATCTAGAAAATACAGTGTACAATCTGTCTACTAGCCAATTATAGTGTGCTCAAGTAGTTCCATTATCAACATATATAAGCACAGGCCCCATAGGGTCTAATTATCGACTCACGCTGCTGAAAAGTATGCTAATAGTCACTATTAATAATACAATTTAGTACCAATTAAATGTGTTTCATACTAGTGAAGTACAACTGTTTATGATTATGAATGTAACATCCCAAATTACATTCCGAAAGTTTCGGTAATATTATCCTCATTTTTCAAGATATTACCAACAGGCACTCCAAAAGCAGATATACGAGGCCTTTCAATAGAGAATCATGCAATTATAGTGCACAAAGATGAAGGATATATATGCAGACACTAAAAATAATAATAAATAAATTTATATATATATAAAATAATAATAATAATAATAATAATAATAAATAATAATAATATTTTAAAATAAAATTAAAAAAAAAAGTGGGGGATTCCCCCGCGGGTGGGCCCCGCTGGAGTCCTCCCGTGGGTACCCACCCGCGGGACACCCACGGGATTTCTCCCGCGGGTGGACACCCGCGGGAGTTTTTCCCTCCCGCGGGTTGCCACCCGCGGGAGCGCTCCCGCAGGTGCCAACCCGCGGGTTGTTTTCTGCTTCCATTCCGCTTCTGTTTCGTTTTGCATTGTGATCCGGATTTTTGAGGATTTAATCGGATTCGAGGGAAGAATTTGAGCCGGATTAGAAGCGCTCATCAATACATAAATTTGGAAACGGAGTTCAAAAAAAAAAAAGGAAAGGAGAGAAATTTTTTCAGAGGCCGGAGTCTAATTTTCCAGAGGCCGGGTCCAAAAATTCAGAGAGGAGTTTCTCAATCCAGAGATATCGGATCGTCAACGGAGTGCAGAATCAAGACTCCACCGCTGCCAGAACCCACAAAATTAAAGGGGAATCGAAATCAATTGATCCTCATTCTTGTAATCTTGAATTTATTTTGTAATTTTTTTTTATTGTTGTAATTCAAAATCAAATTGGCAATATAAAGAAAGATTCAATTTTTCGGGCATACAAGAATTGGCGATCACAGTGGGAGTTTGGGCGGTGCAATCCAATCTTTAAATTTTTTTATTTTATTCTGAGCCTAGGCGTCATCGCCGGGTAACGATAAATTATTGTGAGGCATCATCGCCCATAAAAAAAAAATTGACAAGACGTCATCGTCTGTCAAAAAAAAAAAAAATTATGAGGCGTCATCGCCCATAAAAAAAAATTGACAAGACGTCATCGTCTGTCAAAAAAAAAATTATGAGGCATTATCGCCCATACAAAAAATGACAAGACGTCATTGTCTGTCAAAAAAAAATTATGAGACGTTAACGCCCATAAAAAAAATAACAAGACGTCATCGTCTGTTAAAAAAAAATTAAATTATGAGGCGTCATCGCCCATAAAAAAAAAAAAAATTTGACAAAACTGGATATAACCCTCGGGATGCAACCCGCAGATGGAATCGCGGGATGCAACCCGCAGATGGAATCGCGGGACCCACATGGATGTAACCCGCAGATGGAATCGTGGGATGCAACCCGCAGATGGAATCGTGGGACGCAATCCGCAGATGGAATCGCGGGACCCACGTGGACGCAACCTGCAGATGGAATCGAGGGACGCAACCCGTGGGACCCGCGGAGACGCAACCCACAGATGCAATCGCGTGATGCAACCCGCGGAATACAGAATCCATAAGAAATAATAATAATAATAATAATAATAATAATAATAATAATAAATAAGTAATAATAATAATAATAAGATAGTAATAAAAAAAAAAAATAATAAATTGAAATTGCCTTAATTACAATAAAAAAGTTAATAAATAAAGAAAAACGTGAAGCGAGATTAAAAAAAAAAGTACTATGCTTGGGTGGGGCCCACCTGGCCCACCCGCACTTTTCTCCCTCTCCCCCGCACGAAAAAAATAAAAAAAATAAATAATAAATAATAAATAATAATAATAATAATAATAATAAGGCAAAAAAAAATATAAAAAAAAGGAAAAGAAGAAAAAAAATATAATTAAAAAATAATTAAAAAAAAAATATATATATATAAATAAACAAAAAAAATAATAATAAATAAAAATAAATTTGCAAGGCCTCATCGCTTACCAAAATAAATAAATAAATAAATAAATAAAAAATAAAAAAGCTAGGCGTCATCACCTTAAAAAAAAAAATAATAATAAATAATAATAATAATAAAAAGGCAAAAAAAAAAAATTACCCAAAAAATAAATAAAATAATAAATTGAAATTGCCTTAATTACAATAAAAAAGTTAATAAATAAAGAAAAACTTGAGGCGAGATTAAAAAAAAAGTACTATGCTCGGGTGGGGCCCACATGGGCCACACGCACTTTTCTCCCTCTCCCCCGGACGAAAAAAATAAAAATAAATACATAAAAATAAATAATAAATAATAATAATAAAAAGGCAAAAAAAATATAAAAAAGAAGAAAAAGAAGAAAAAAAAAAGAAAAAAAAAGAAAGGGCGTTATCGCCCACAAAAAATTGACAAAGCTATAAAAAAATAATAATTAAAAAAAAACATGCGGTATGAGTGTTCTACCCACGGGTTGTATCCCGCGGATGCCAAAAATAAAAATAAAAAATATAATTAAAAAATAATTAAATATATATATATATATAAATAAACAAAAAAAATAATAATAAATAAAAATAAATTTGCAAGGCCTCATCGCTTACCAAAATAAATAAATAAATAAATAATTAAAAAATAAAAAAAGCTAGGCGTCATCACCTTAAAAAAAAAAAAAAATTTACCCAACCCCGACAAGGATACGGGAAGAGAATAAATTTCTTGCAACCCCACCATGCTAGGGGTAAAAAGCATGAATCACCCAATGCCGTCAAGGCAAAGGGAAGAGAATAAATTTCTCGCCAACCCCGCCATGCTGGGGGTAAAAAGCATGAATCACCCAATGCCGTCAAGGCAAAGAGAAGAGAATAAATTTCTCGCCAACCCCACCATGCTGGGGGTAAAAAGCATGAATCACCCAACGCCGTCAAGGCAAAGGGAAGAGAATAAATTTCTAGCCAACCCCACCATGCTGGGGGTAAAAAGCATGAATTGCCCGACGCCGACAAGGCAACGAGAAGATAATAAATTTCTCGCCAACCCCACCAAGCATGAATTGCCCGACGCCGACAAGGCAACGGGAAGAGAATAAATTTCTCGCAAACCCCAATATGCTGGGGGTAAAAGGCATGAATTACCCAATGCCGTCAAGACAACGGGAAGAGAACCTGTTTCTCGCCAACCCCTTCATGCGAGGGGGTAAATGTATGAATTGCCCAACGCCACTAAGGCAAAGGGAAGAGGAAAAGTTTGGCATTTAAGCCCAAACAAAATTCTCGACAATTCTCCAGGCTGAGGGGAAGAGTATGGCTAGCCCAACTCAAACGGTAGTTGGTAAAAGTTAATCAAACCCGTTGATAGTTAGGGGTTTGCTAAAAATCCCATGACAAATTTGTCATAATAGCATCCTTATCCGAATGTAAGGATACATCACTGCCCTAAGCTACTAAGGTAAAGGGAAGAGGAAAAGTTTGACATTTAAGCCCAAACAAAATTCTCGACAACTCACCATACTGAGGGGAATAGTATGGCTAGCCCAACTCAAACGGTAGTTGGTAAAGGCTAATCAAATCCGTTGATAATTTGGGGTTTGCTAAAAATCCTAATCAGATAAATCTCTTGTCACGTTAAGATTTCACCTCTGACAACAAAACTTTCCTCATCATTTTACTCCAGCAGAGCAAGTGACACTCCAAAATATTTGTCAAGTTAAAATCATACCTCTGACATCATAATTCAAAATCAAATGAGATAAAATCCGATTAAATCTCCTGTCACGTTAAGATTTCACCTCTGACAGAAAAGAAAACTCACACTTCATCAAGTCCAATATTACAGTTTCTGATGAACTTGTTTTTGATATCGTTAAGTTAAAAATTACCTCTGACGAAAATTATCTCTCTATCAAGTTAACAGTTACCTCTGATAGTCCAATTCCAAGGCTAAATACGTTAACCGTCACCTCTATTTAATCAGCTTGTTCCTATCACGACCAGATCCTCTGAATAGGTGGAGCTCCAAGACACGTTTAGTGTCACCTCTGTCTTTCCCTGATCTGTCATACTAGATGTCATTGAACGGTTAGGATTAAAATGAGCACGTTAATATGATACCTCTGCTTGACCTAAAATAAGCATGTTAACATCATACATCTGCTTGTCATCTAATGAGCACGTTAAAATCATACCTCTGCTTGCTATTGAATAAATGAATATGTTAACAGTTATCTCTATTTACCAAATTCTTTAAAACATCTATAGCCAAAATTAAAGAATCCAAAGTATTTCGAAATTCAGTACGACTCAATACAGAACTTCGAAAACTTTGGAGGGGGTTATGTAGACACTAAAAAAAATAATAAATAAATAAATATATATAAAATAATAATAATAATAAATAATAATAATAATTTAAAAAAAAATTAAAAAAAAAGTTGGGGATTCCCCCGCGGGTGGGCCCCGCGGGAATTCCTCCCGTGGGTGCCCACCCGCGGGAAGAATCCAGCGGGACTCCCGCGGGAGGAATCCCGCGGGACACCCGCGGGATTTTTCCCGCGGGTGGACACCCGCGGGAGCGCTCCCGCAAGTGCCAACCCGCGGGTTGTTTTCCGCTTCCGTTCCGCTTCTGTTTCGTTTTGCATGGTGATCCAGATTTTTGGAGATTTAATCGGATTCGAGGGAAGAATTTGAGCCGGATTAGAAGCGCTTCTCAATATATAAAATTGGGAACGGAGTTCAGAAAAAAAAAAAAAAAGGAAAGGAGAGGAGATTGTTTTGGAGAGGAATTTTTTCAGAGGCCGGAGTCTAATTTTCCAGAGGCCGGAGTCCAAAAATCCAGAGAGGAATTCCTCAATCCAGAGAGATCGGATCGTCAACGGAGTGCAGAATCAAGACTCCACCGCTGCCAGAACCCACAAAATTAAAGGGTAATCGAAATCAATTGATCCGCATTCTTGTAATCTTGAATTTATTTTGTAATTTTTCTTTTATTGCTGTAATTCAAAATCAAATTGGCAATATAAAAGAAGATTCAATTTTTCGGACATACAATATATTACTGCAATCTATAAATTTTGCATTGCACTATCCTAGAGTTAGACCCGATGTAATCTTGGAGTTAGACTTGGTAAGTAATGAATCAAGCATCTAATAGGAATTTATAGTAATAGGAAAAATATTAAAGAATATATTATATGTGCAAAAAAAAAAATCAATCACAAGAAAAATACAATGCAACACACGATAAACAAAATCCATAAGATACAGAAATAACAGTCAGTATCACATATTGGTTACTACGGTAGGTTTCATTTAAGAATAGCACGATCATAATATTATATCTCATGATATGGAATAAAAGAATATAATTACAGTGGAATAAGACAATAAATAATAACAGCGCGCATAATGAGACACTGATTAATTATGTAAATTAAATAAATGTGAGTAAGATAAAGTCTTAGGGTGGTCCAAATATATGCTGAATACTTGGGCAAAACAAGAGAAAGTCCGTGTTAAGTCAATATCAACCTTACTAAGTATTTATTTCCTATGTGATACTAAGTTAACACTTGATTGGAATTAATTGGTGGATGAGTTTGCTTGTTATGCGATTATCTCATAAATCTATAACTATGATATGGTCATGGTAAAGATTAGAAGCAAATCATCAGCGGAGGCTGATATTCAAGTTATCGATAAAAGTCAGTATAACAAGTCATGGCATAAGCCGGAGTATCAAGTCATGGCTACAACCTGGATTAATACCAATGTAGAGTTGTGTTAGTTGAACAACCTTTTTGGTATCTTCCATAAGTTAATGACAAATCTACCTTCCAATTCCCAACCTCAATCATTTTTTAGATTTCAATTTCATTATCATATGGATGGTATCGTGCTAAGAGTCAGTAGCTTAGTATACAAGTTTAGTCACGTCCATACATGGAGTATTACATGTGAGAATCCTATTACATATTCAGGTCAGACGAGTATTGCACCATGACACAACATACATGCATAACATCGTTTGGGTGGTAATTGTTGGGCAAGTAAACAATCTTAACGCCATTTTGATCGAAACAATATATTATGCAATAATAAGTCAAATCAAGTTAAGTTACATAGGAAATTTATGGTTAAAAGTTAGGTATAGAGTCGCAAGTTAACAAAAAATGTTATAAGACTGATACTAGCAGCACATGACCGTAAGTTAATTTATGGTATGGATGAGTTTGTTATCAAGTGTTTTAGTGACTGAACAAACGATTAATAATTAAAATAATCAAAATTATTCATTTATTTAGGACATAATTCATAAGCTATTAAGCGAAGACAGTAAGGAGCATTGCAGAGGTTCAGCAAATCCCAGTACCGTGAGCTTCGCCAATTTGCAGTAAAGAAAACTTCAAGTTCATATTTGATGGGAAAAGGAAATATTACTCTAACGAGAGTTGCAGGCAATTGGATTATTTTTCTAGCATGAGTAGGATGGGCTTATTTGGGATCCAGAATCAAAAGTTATGAAAGTTACAACAAATTTCGGGCATAATAATAGTTACACAGGCTCTATTTTGGTAAGAATAAATAAGAATTAACAAAAAAACAAAAAAAAAATGAATTTATAGATTTTTGAATTATATTTACAAGAAACCAAAATTAATTCAGTTGGATTTGGGATTAAAAGTTATGGAGGTATTTGTGGAACATTTGTAAGAGTCTTATTATTGTATATTAATATTAACTTTAAACTCAATTTGATTGTAACAATTTGCGAATTAGAGAAAGATTACAAAAGAGAAGTTATGTATCATTGGACTGTCTTTCCACTGAGCCTAGAGATATTTTATTGAAACTGGTCGAGCACCAGGCACAAAGATCGTATGCTAGCGAGGCTAGCTTATGCGTTAGCATGGCTAGCTGTCAGCACAGCTAGCAGCCAATGAGGCAAGCTCTGGCGAGGCAAAGGGCTCCAGCGAGGCTAGTCTGCCGACATAGCAATTTCACAGCCCAGTTGGCTGCAGTGCAGTAGCCCAATTTTGAACCCAATTTTGGACAGGTTTGGAGAGACGCTATCGCCTCAAGTAAGTATGTGAGCTGCGCTCTATTTTTACAGTCTCTGGTAATATATATATATATATATATATATATATATATATATATATATATATATATATATATATATATTATATGATCTCGCCCTACTAAGATTTACTCATACCTAATTTTTTCGATTTTACATTTGATTTGATTTGGTTTTCATTAAGTAAACATAAAATTAACAGTTTTCAGTAAATACAATATTTTATATCCACTTGATGAAAAAAATAAATAAACTTTAAAACTCATGAAATTTGATTCTAAACAAACTAACGAGACCGATATCATGATCCTCAAAAAAAAAATTGAAAAAAATATAATTGGATCATTACTTTTTTTAATTATTATAGGGGTGGCCACAACGCCTGTCTCCACATACGGCCTTGCATGCACAAAATACTTAACTTCATCACATAACTGAGGCCATTCATAATTATAGATCTTCATAATTATCATGTCACAATAAAAACATCAGTGTAAGAGAATTCAATCTTAGTAAAATTTTGCAACATTAATCCCATGGCACAGTGAAGTAATCAAGGTAAGCCTTGAGAGCTAATTGCCATGTTGCGCTATCAGTTACCGTACATTATTGAGAAATCGCATTACACTGTTGAACTACCAGAACTGAACCCTCAAATGCAAAATCTGAAGAAGCAAGTAGATCGCCAATTTCTCCTAACTCTGGGTGTTCCACCCAATCTCTCAACCCACTTGTTAGTTGTGTCGTCGGCCCTCGCACTCGCCTCCCCACAATGTATAACGAGTACATTCTGTCCATCGTCGATAATGTCTTAATAAGCTCCGTCGAATTTTCCACCAACCTTTCCACATACGTTATAGCCCCCGTTACTACAAACCTGCAATATCACAAGGCATAAGGTGATCAATGTGTAGAGCCAATTGAAAATAAAATGAAGAACAAATCCTTTTAGAATCTCATGGCTCATCTTATTGATTCTCCACTCTTGATAATGAATTATGCAAGAGACTTCTCTGCATGGTCCGTCAAAGGGTTAATTAAAGTGAGACTCTCCTTACTTAGTTTAAAACTTTCAATTTAGTCACTAAACTACTAGTATTATTAATCAACAGTTAGTTTTTCTCAACCTTGTTTAACTTAAATCATAATTTTTTATAAAATCCTCAAATTACCCTCCTCTAGATGTTTTAATTGAGTTCTTGGTAAGGAAGAGGATAGTAATTTGAAAATTTCAATAAAAATATGCAGTTTAAAATTAAATATGGGTGAGAATAGCAAACTGTTGTGTTAAGAAAATAAACTGAGAGTTTTAAATTTAATGGATAATTATAAATTACACTATTCTTATAGTACATGCCTCACTGCAATTAACACTATTTTTAAATACTAGTTTAAATTTTCATTGATATATTATCTTCCTAATGGTATTCAAAGGAAATTTCTTTCCAAAGAAGCTAATTAATTGTGGGTGGGGTGAGTTTTCAAAATTTAGGCAACAATTAACTATCAATATGTTTTCAAATTCTTGTTGTTCCTCAACAAATTAACTTCAAATTAATTCAAAGAATTTAAATTACACAGTATGAAGTGCATGTATAATATACGTAATGATACGACTATATTGAAAGAAATGTACTTACTTGTTATAGAAGCTCTCCATGAAAATTTCATCTGCGTCGTTTCCTTTGAATTCCAGGGCAATGTTGTGGTTTTCTCTAGCTCTACTATTTGTGTATAGACGGACTTCGATGCCCTCTCTAAACGTCGGCAAAATCCTCATCATAGTGACTTTGACGCAAGGGTGCATTGCTAGTCGTCCTGCATAGGATGCAGCCTCCCGATCATCTGGGCCTCCAAGAAACAAGACAGCTACGTGAAGCAGCACGCTTTGATCCTGCGACCTCGTTGAAGCCACTGATCTATTGACTGAACCTTGTTGTTGTCCCTTGCCAAGGCCGCGGTCGACCAAAATCCCGATGGAGCACGGTACATGACGAAGAACATTGATGTTGAATTGCCTGATATCATCTTTCCCTACTCCCATTTTGCCATCGAATCTTTGCTTGCAGTGGAAGGGGATTATGGCCAAGGATGCACACACATCTTGCACGCCATTTTTCAAGTCTTCGTGCATGTGGTCGAAGCGGGAGAGGGCGATGAGCTGATGGAGATGGATATTGGTCTCCTGAACGAATGTGTCGATAGAGGCACTCACTTGTTGAGCATGGCTGCGGTCTTGATGTCTATTCTCGTTGAGCTGGTGGTAGAGCATCGTGCTGGTGGATTCGCAGGTGAGCTCCGTGAGATGGAGGATGTACGGGGCAAGATGTTGCTTGTTAGCACCGCTAGAGATCTCAACAAGGTCGAGGATCGTTGGGATATCATTGGAGGTGTGGACACAAGCAAGAATGCGAAGCTCACTCTCGAGGCTTAGCCATTCAAGGCCCTTTGAACGATATCGATTGGTTTTTCTCTCTCGACGGACAATGTAGGCAATGACTGGGAAAACGACGAGGTTGTTGAAGAACAAGGAGATGATGAGGGCCATGTTGATCTTCTCATTCCATATCTGCAAGGTAAAGAGAACGCTACAATATGTGATCGATATTCCGTTTAGAGTTAGAGTTACCAGAGGAAGCAAACTAGCTACAGGCACTTACCCCGTACTTGGTTCCAAGCGATATGACCATGAGATTCACATGTCCCTTGATATTCAGCAACGATGATAGGACCAACCCCTCGTTCATCGGCATGCCCATGTACATAGCTACGCCCATCGTGCCGCCTATCTTCCCCAGTGCCCCTAGAAAGATCACCGCCGCTGTTGTGACGACAACCTCCTTAAATACGAACATCTTAATGTCTACCTGCAGCCCAGCAACTCCAAAATATATCGGCAGTATCAAGTTATATACTGCATATGTCAACCGCTCGACGATCGTTCGCGCCAACGGACCATCTCTCTGGATCACCAACCCGAATATGAAGGATCCCATCATGGGATCATACCCTAAAATGTCGAAGCACATTGATGCCGAGAACACAGTCATCAGGAAGTAGAACACCACGTCGTCACCCACCAAGCGACTGTGCCTGTTCCATTTGTTCACCCATTTCACCATGTACCTTATCATGATCGAGGTCACGGCAAGGACCACGAATGCACCGAAACATGACGCGGCTCTTCGTCCTGCAGATACGTTCCCAAACTTTCTTCGCTCCCCGCACATGATGTTTATGACCGCGAGCAGCACTAGACACAATATATCCGTGATGATTGCTGCGGCTATGGCCAGCCTCCCGACCTTTGTCATGGTTAGCTTGAGCTCGTTCACGACCCTAATGAGGATTGGCGAGGCGGTATTGAAGAATATAAGGAAGACAACCAAAACAAGCTCTAGTAAGCTTCCATTGATGTTGATTAGGCGATGCAAGGGAGGAGCAGACACGATGCTTAGCAGCATACAAGTCGACATGCTGATGACGTTGATCGTCGTCGCAGTAGACAGCATGTGTCGGAGGTGTGAGATGTCGATCTCAAGGCCGACCAAAAACATGAAGAAGATTCGAGCGACGGATGCAAGACGCAAAAGTTGTGTGCTGTCGGTGTTTGTTGAGTACATGCCTCCGAGGATCGTCGGGCCAAGAAAGAATCCAGCCTGCATTTCAATAAGGAGGAGTAGATATTGTTAGCCTACAGTATCATTAGTTATGAGATCTTAATGGAAACGCAGAGTACAGTTGCGTGCCGTTTAATATATAAAAAGAAAAGTACGTAAGCAAGTTGGAGGAGGTTGGACGTACGATCATTTGCGAGACAATGGCGGGGAGGCTGAGGCGTTTGAGGACCAAGTTGAAGAGATGGGAGAGGGTGATGAGGAAGAAGACCTCGGCAACGGTAAAAACGATGGATAATATCTGGGTGTTGTTGCAGGGATCGTCACTGAGTCGATCTTGAAACTGTTTTTCATGAAAATTGAAGAGCTTTGAGTGATGTTGTTGATTCATTTTAGCTTGATGTTGATTGACTTCGATCTCTTGCCTTCTTTTTTTTTTTTCTTTAATTGAATGAAGAATAAGAAGAAGAAGAAGAAGAATAAGTTATAGAAGCTAGGGAGGGAAAACGATGGAAAAAATCAAGACAAAAGTTTCTCTATTTATATCTTCTTGTTCCGTAAGTATTCCTCTATTTTTGTATATTGTTAGTAGGTTACATGACTAAAAAAGAATTTAGCTGGATATTTTTGTTATCACAGCTGTGTACAACTAAGGAAATGCTTTCCAAATTTAAGTGATGTTGTAATTTTTATTCCAAAAAGGATTTTTATGCAAATTTGCTAGAGAATTTATAGTTTTAGATTGGTGGTAGAGCTTTCAATCTGGTAGTATTTGACAAATACATGTAACTAACCTCCTCTTTCCGTTGTATATGTAGAGGATGTCCCTACAATTTCGCTAAATATGGCTCCATTAGCTAGCTAACTGGGACAACTGTGGAATTGGTTCTTGCTTTTCTCTGTACTAAATTATTGTACCTTATATATTGTTTATTGACTTGTCGACCATTACTTCTTTCTTGCTTTTCCGTAAGGGTGGCAAATAGGCTGGGCAATCCATTGGACATGGCCCGGGTCTCCGGCTCGAGCCGTGCCCGAGCTGAAATTGCCCGGGTCATTAGCACGGCGTGGCCCAGGCGGGCTGAGCAGTGCTCGGCACGTGTCCGGCAAGGTTTGACCTACCTATTTATTTATTTATTTA
Source organism: Dracaena cambodiana (assembly GCA_036321105.1). Classification (NCBI taxonomy): domain Eukaryota; kingdom Viridiplantae; phylum Streptophyta; class Magnoliopsida; order Asparagales; family Asparagaceae; genus Dracaena; species Dracaena cambodiana. The sequence goes on along the minus strand of JAYEPQ010000007.1, from coordinate 8,248,526 downwards.
AAATTAGCCGTTTATAGTCGTTAGGGAGGATTTTTGCAAATTATTTTTTTGCACAGAGCCCCCTTATAGCCGCTGGAGGGATTCTTTCAATTTTTTTTGCAAATTTTTCTCCCCAACGGTCAAAATGGCCATTGGGAGGGTTTTTGTAAATTTTTTTGTGCAAAAAAAAAAAACCTTTCTTTCCCTATAAATAACCCCTCATCTTCTCCATTTCTATTCATCATATAAACAAATTCATTCTCTCAAAACTCTTCCCAATGCTCAACTCTCTTAAAAATTTCTAAAATTAAAATTCTTCCAAATAAATTCTACCATATTTGATCAAATTTCAAGCAAGTATCAAGTGATCAAAAAGTCTCAAGAAAGCAAGCATCAATATCAAGATTCAATCACGCCTCAACTCTCAACTTCAAGCAAGTTTTTCTTCGTTTTTCCTGCTTCCTCCCTTTAGTACTCATCTCTCTACTCTATCTCTCAAGACCGCTCAAGAGGTTTTTATAATTTGAAGTTTTTTTATTCAGTTTTTTATTCGGTTTTTTTGAGGTTTTTTATTCGGTTTTTTCAAGGTTTTTTGAAATGGATCCATACTTGTCTGTTACTTCTTACTCTCAAGCCGCATGTTCTTTTTCTCTTTTTTTAACAAGTGAAGATATCAAAATTTTTGCCAACCCTTAGAACACCTTTCTCAAGTACTCTTTTCTATGCTCGAAGAAAAACTTACCGAAACAATCATACTTGAAACCCAAACAAGCACCTCTGGTAGGAATTCTAGATCGGACATATGGAAATATTTTAAAAAAATCATAAAAAAATGTTAGAAAATCTAGGTGCAAATATTGTCAAAAAAAAATCAATTCATTCCGTTTAGATAGTGGAACGGGTCACCTTAAAAGACATCTAGTAAAACACATCCACCAAATGAATCACAACAAATACAAATAAACACCTACGAAGGAATTTTAGGAACTTTTAAATATAATCTTATAAACACAAGAGAAAATTTAGCAATATTTTTAATACATGAACAACCTTTCCTATGTCAGAAAACTGAAAATTAGAAAAATTTATAAGAAAATATTTTATTCCCGAATTTAAAAAATTCTCACATTCTACATGTAAATCCGACATAGTTAAAATATATAAAGATAGGAGGAAAAATTAAATTTCTATTTTAACATCTTAAATTTTTAGAGTAGTAATAACCGCGGATTGTTGGGAGGCTCTAAATAGTTGTCATTATTTATGTGTAAAGGCCCATTATATAGATTAAAATTGGTGTATACAAAAAATAATAATTGGTTTTATAAGATTTGAATTCCTTCATAATACACATAATTTATCACAATCCCTACTTAGTGTTTTTTTTTTTGGCATTTGGAATAGAAAGAAATTTTTTTTCATTTCTTTCGATAATGCTTTAAAAAATACGACCGCAATAAAAATTCTAAAAAATATTACTAAACCAATTTTATATGAAAAATTATTTCACATTAGGTGTATTTGTCACATACTAAATTTATGTGTACAAGATGGATTAAGAATAACAAGTGATTCAATAACTAAACTTAGGAATACAATACTATTTATTAAAAATAGTGGGTCAATAAGACAATCATCTAAATAAATATGTAGGAATTTTAAAATCTAACCTAAAATTTTGCCTCTAGATATGAAAACAAGATGGAATTCTACATATAAAATATTAAACACGACAATTCAATATAAAGACGTAATAAATATGTTTAATGAAATGGAATTACCAATATATAGTTTAGATATTAATGAATGACATCATTTGCATTGAATTTCTAAATTTTTAAGAAAATTTGAAATTATAACTAGAGCACTGTCAGACACTTATAACCCAACTACACATATTACACTATATTATTTAACCGAAATTAGTTTAGTTTTTAATGAACATAGAAATCACTCAATACTTGAAAATATTGTTCAACCCATGAAAACCAAATTTAATAAATATTTTAGAAAATTTTCATACTATGTTTTGCACATGTTGTAGATCCACATTGTAAGTTAGATGGACTTGAAATTTTAATAGATTTATTTTATAAAAATATGTGTTATGAATATAATGTTAGGAATTTAGTTAATGATATTAAAATTTGTTTACATATTATGTACCATACATATGAAGATATGTATGGTGATAAAATACAATTTACAAAGAAACCAAGTACTAGAAAAATCCAAAATCCAATAATATCATCCATATTTTACCGAAAAAAGGTTAGACAATCTAGTATATATTTTAATGAACTACATTATTATTTAGAAATGGCCAACTATGAAAATGTTATGACCCATGAAAATTATAAAGTTTTTGATATTGTGGCATGGTGGAAATCATAGGAAAAATATATCTTGTGTTTTCCAATATAGTTCATGATCTACTAACTCCTTCGGTATCTACTGTAGCATCAGAGTCTGCTTTTAGTGTAGGTGGTAGAATACTCACAGAGTGAAAAAGCTCAATGACAACAGACACGTTGGAGATATGTGTTTGTTTGAAGGACTGGCTCGACGCAGAACAAAGAGAATAAGAATCATCCAACGAAATAGAAATAGAGAACTCACCAGAAGATTAATGAAAATAGATTTTTGTTTTTCTTTTCGAATTGTAAATTTTTACATTCGTAAATTTTTTCATGTAATTTTTTAAAATTTTTTCATATAAATTTTTTAACTCATAAATCTTTTAGAAAAAAATACTAAGAACAATTTGAGAGTGACGGACATGATCTTCTCCCCTCTCTTCAGATTTTATATGTTTCAAAGAGATTTATAGAGCAACTATATCAATATAATGAGATTTAATATAATAAAATTTTATTTTTACAATCATTTTTTCTTGCTAAAACTAATTAAATTAAGCTAACTATTCTTCTAAACTTACTAATAATCAACTTAATAATTTTTAAAAAATTAAAAAAAACGTGTCTACACGTCTTGGTCCGGGCACGTGCAAGCCGAGCCCGGACCTACGCTCGGGCGGACATGCCGTGCCCGACACATCACCTCCGTTCCATGCACGGGTCGTGCCCTGCTTGTCCAGCTCTCAAAGAGTTGAACGAGCACCGGCTAGCAATATAAGCCAATTAGATTTACGTTTGAGTTCTTTATACGTATGTACAATATAAGCCAATTAGAAACAATATTTTGCCCCAAACCAACATAAGTTAACAGGATGTGATAGAGAATTGTTCATCTTATTATGCTTACCCTTTTCTGTGAAAGAGGTTTTATTTTCTGGCGATCATGAAGACTTACATAGGCGGGTGCCAGGAGAGAAAGAAGATGTCAAATATTATCTAGAACTAGTTTAGAAATTAATGCATTTTTACAGTTTAGGATGACTTGGTTCCCTAGGACTGGTTGTTCCTAATTAAGGGTGGTAAATCAATCAGAAAACTTGAAGTTGCAAGCTGCATAAGGAGTTGTTGGTTAGGGCATGATAGCTCATTTCACAATATTAGAATATATATATATATATATATATATATATATATATATATATATATATTAAACAGGAAATTCACCGGTGTTCGTAGTAGAAATTTGCTTTCCTTCCATTGAATACAGCTTAGATTACAATGAAAGTAAACAAAAAAAGAACAAACGAGAGGATTTATAATTATCGCTCTCTTTTACAATAAAACGTGGGATCTCGTAGCGATGAGATCTAACTAGTAGTTCCTTTTGACGATCTGACGACGATGATCTTCTCTCTTGAAGATGGCAGCCGACTTGATCTTGATCTTCTCTGGTCTTCACGAATTCAAGACTCTCACGCGTAACTCGAATTCTCCAAGATGCGGAAAAAATGATCTAAAAGATCCCTAGGGCTTTCTCAAAGGGGTATTTATAGCCTTAGGTCAAATATGAGAGTTTTTATTTAAATAGAATTTGTATTCATCAAGGATTCTAATCAAATATCTTAGTTTTGATTTAAATCTCTTGATTTAAAATTCTGATTGGACTTAATTTGGGTATTGGATAAATCCAAATCTTAATCTCAATCAATTTATGATTCTGGTTATCTGCTCACGCGGAGCTAATTGCATCAAAACGCGGAGCTATTGATTTGCTTCGCGTTTTACTAAGGCTGACTATCGGGCCGGGCGGCCCGTTGGGCACGCCCGGCCTGGCACGTGCCGGGCACGGCCCGGCACCTCGGCTCGGGCCGTGCTCGGGCCGAGCCGGTGGCACATTCTGGCATGGGCATGCCGGGCCGTGCCTGGCACGTGCCAGGCACGGCCGGGCACGCCGGCCAAAATTTTTTTTTTTAAAAAATTAGCCGTTGGGGTTTTTTGAGGGTTTTATTGGAAATTGTTTTTGCAAATAACCCCCCAACGGCTATTTTTATAGCCGTTGGGGGGTTTTTTGCAAAAAAGAATTGCAGATTTCTCCCCCAACGGTCAAAATAGCCGTTTGGGGGTTTGTAATTTTTTTTTAGAAATTAAATATTTTCTTTATCTATAAATACCTCAATATCTCTTCTATTACCATTCATCATTCTTATACACTAAATTCATTCTAAAAAATCTCCTAAAATCTTTATTTCTTAAGAAGTCTCAAACAAAACAAGTAGCAAGTTCCAATCAAGTGATCAAGAAGTCTCAAGTAAGCAAGTCTCCCAAACAAGATCCAAGCAAGTTTTCTCATTGAAGTAAGGTTTTTTTCGATATTTCAGTTTCCAGCTTCATCTCTCTAACTAGGTATTTATAATTTAAAGTTTTTTTGAGAATTTTAATTAGTTATTTTTGGAATTTTATTAAAATGGATCCACACTCGTCTGGCGCTTCTTGCTCTCAAGCCACGGGTTCTTTTATTCTATTTTTAACTGATGAAGAATATCAAAATCTATGTCAACCCTTAGAACAACCTCCTCAAGTACCATTTTCTTTATCTCAGGAAGAAACAACTAATACAACCATACCCGAAACACAAATTACCACATCTACTAGGGCTGTTAGATCGGACATTTTGAAAAAATAACAGAAAACAATGTTAGGAAAGTTAAGTGTAAACACTGTCATAAAATTTATTCGTTTCCTGTAGGTAGCGGAACGGGTCATCTTAAAAAACACGTAGAAAAAAATCACCCACCAAATGTACCACATCAAACACAAATAAGCACATTTGGTGGATCATTAGGTATACGTAAATATGATCCAATTAAAACAAGAGAAAATTTAGCAAGATTTATAATACATGACGAACAATCATTTACTTTTTCGGAAAATCGCAAATTTGAAAGATTTTGTAAATCAACATTTACTGACGAATTTAAAAAAGTCTCACGTTCAACATGTACATCTGATATGTTCAAACTATATAAAGAGCAGAGGGACACTTTAATAGCTATTTTTACTTCTTTAATTTTTAGAGTTGCTATAACTGCAGATAGTTGGGAAGCTAAAAATATGACTCATTATTTATGCATGACGGCACACTATATAGATCAAGAATGGTGCATACAGAAAAAAATAATAGGGTTTAGGGTATTTGATTTTCCTCACAATGCACAACATTTATCACAAACCATGCTAAATGTATTTTTAGCTTTTGGAATAGACAATAAAATATTTACCATTTCTTTGGATAATGCTTCTGAAAATACGGCCGCAATTAGAATTCTTAAAAATTATACAAAACCAATTCTAGATGGAAAATTATTCCACGTTAGGTGTATTTGCCACATACTAAACTTATGCGTTCAAGATGGATTAAAAATAGTAATTGATTCACTAATGAATCTTAGGTATACATTACTTTTTATTAAAGATAGTGGGCCAAGAAGACAAATATTTAAACAAATATGTAAAACTATAAAAATATCACCTAGAATTGTACCTATAGATGTTAGAATAAGATGGAATTCTACATATAAAATGTTAAACATAGCTATTCAGTATAAAAATGTAATAAATGCTTTTAATGAAATGGAGACACTAATGTATAGTTTAGATAATAATGAATGGCACCAGTTGCATTGCATTTCTAAGTTTTTAGGCAAATTTGAAGATGCATCTAGAGCACTGTCAGGAACTTATTACCCAACTACACACATTGCATTATATTACTTAACTGAAATTACTTCGGTTTTTAATGAATGTAGAAATCACTCTATACTTGAAAGTATTGTTCGACCTATGGAAATTAAATTTAATAAATATTTTAAAGATTTTTCATACTTATTATATTTTGCAACTGTTATGGATCCCCGTTGCAAGTTAGATGGACTTGAAATATTAATAAATTTATTTTATACAAATATGTCTTATGACAATAATGTGAGGGATTTACTTAATGATATTAAAACATGTTTAGATATTATGTATAAAACTTATGAAGATATGTATGGTGTGCCAACACAAACTACAAAAGAACCATTTACTAGGAAAATTCGTAATCCAATAATATCATCTCTATTTAACAGAAAAAAGCCAAGACAAACTAGTACATATTTTAATGAATTACATTATTATTTAGAGAGAGCTAACTATGAAGATAACGCATCTCCTGAAAAGTATAAATCTTTTGATATTTTGGCATGGTAGAAAATACAGGAAAAAACATATCCCGTGCTTTCCAACATGACCCGTGATCTACTAACTCCTTCAGTGTCTACTGTAGTATCAGAGTCTGCTTTTAGCGCAGGTGGTAGGTGCTCACGTACTTGAAAACCTCAATGGCGTCTGACACATTGGAGATGTGTGTCTGTTTGAAGGATTGGTACGACGCAGAAGACAGGGAACAAGGCTTGACTAATGAAGAAGATATACTAGAGATCTTAGGCTTACCGGAAGAAAATAAAGATTGATTAAAAATATTTAAATTTGTAAGGATATTCATGTATTTTCAATTTTTTTTAAATTTTTAACTTATAAATCTCTTAGAAAATATATTAAGAACAAGTTGAGCGTGACGGCTAGGGTCCTCTCCCCTCTCTTCGGGCTTTGTATAATTTCTAAAGAGATTTATAGAGTAATTACATAAATGTAATGAGATTATATATAATATAACATTTGTTTTTTTCTTAAATCTCTTGATTCTTTTTTTTTTCTTTTTTTTCTTTTTTTTTAAATAAACCGGGCCGGTCCGGCCCGGCCCGGGCACGGCACGGGCCTGCCGTGCCGTGCCGGCGGGTCGAGCCCGGGCCGAAGCCCGGGCAACCGTGCCGTGCCACGGCACGGCACGGCTGGGCCGGGCACGGGCCCGGGCCGGGCCGGGCCCGGCCCGATTGCCAAGTCTACGTTTTACTCATACGCGGAGCTAAAAATAGCCAAACGCGAACCTACTAAGTTAGCTCCGCGTTCTATTGTGGAAAACCTCATTTTACTTGGAAATTTTCATTGCCAACAGAACCCCCTTCAAAGTTTTCAAAATGGCTTAGGACATATCAAATTTTGAAATACTTTGGATCTTCAAACTGAAATGCGGAGTCAAAACACCAAGTTATCTTCGCATTTTGTATACCTGCGCGGAGATAATAGCTTCGCATTTCAATGGGTACTACTCAGTAATTGCTCCGATTCTCGTGCCTGTTGGCAGTAAAAATTTCTAAGTTAAAAGGATTTTCCACAACAGAACGCGGAGCTAATTCAATAGCCCCGCGTTTGGTTACATTAACCCTGCGTTTGAATAAAACGCGGAGATGTTTAATAGCTCCGCGTTGATTCCGCAGTCTGGCTTATATTAGCCTCGCGTTTGAGTAAAACGCGGAGATGATCAATAGCTCCGCGTTAGCTCCGCATTTTGGTTATTTAGCGCCGCGTTTTAATGCGATTAAAGCTCCGCGTAAGCAGATAACCAGAATCTCATATTGATTGAGATTATAATTTTAGGCTTATCCAAATACCCGAATCAAGTCTAATCAGAATTCCATCAAAACTAAGATATTTGATTGGAATCCTTGATGAATGTGAGTTCTATTTAGATAGAAACTCTTGCATTAACCTGGGGCTATAAATACCTTCTTGGTGAAACCCTAAAGGATCTTTTGGAAGTTTTGGTAAAATTCAAGTACGCGTGAGAGCCTTGAACTAATCAAAACCAGAGATCAGGGAGCTTCTTCTTTTTTGGCATCGGAAGCCTCCTATCGATCCTTTGGCAATTCAAGTACGCGAGAGAGCCTTGAAGCCTTTGCTGATCATCCTCTGAAATCTTAGAGAATTCAAGTTACGCATAGAGCCTTGAGTTCGTGAAGATCAGAGAAAATCACCATCTTCTTTCTGGAGTTCTTGAGAAGTTCGAGTTACGCGAGAGAGCCTTGAACAAATCAAAGCCAGAGAAGATCGTCTATATTCGGCCGATATCTTTAAAAGAGAAGATTTCAACGTACCGATCGTCCAAAGGAACTGCTTGACAGATCCCATCGCCACAGATCCCACAAATATTGTAAAAGAGAGAGATTGAACTATAAAATCCTCTCGTTTGTTCTTTTTTATATCTTGTTAACTTTCATTGTAATTTAAGTTAATTCAATGGGAGGAAGCGAAGGAACTTTTGCGACGAACAAACTGGCGACCACAGTGGGAGCCATCTCTTTCACTGATGAAGAGATTGTGGCGCAATCGGACGTTGACTTGATCGGATCCGAAGTAGACACGCTGGTCGTTGAAATCGACCAGCAGAAGTACGAGGAGTTCCTCTCCTCCGGATCAGGTGACTTGGATGAGACACAGCACTATCGCCGTATGTACTCCAATGCCCAAGTGACGGGTAGAAAGGTATCCACCGAGAGACGGGGATCCTTGGAGACTACGGTTATAACGCCGGAGTCCACACAAGAAATCCTAACCGAGGAAGAGCTTCCGATTGCCGAAGAAGACATGGGAACTGGACTGACTAGGACCCAACTCCGGAACAGGAACCGGAGAGCGAGGCGTAGAGCCCTCAAAACCCGCCTTGGACGCGGAGCTAACTCTAGAGGACGCGAGGCTATGGTCCCTCGCAAATTGGCTCGTGCTACCCGCGAGACCAATCTCTACTGCGTTAAACGCGAAGATACAACTTGCCTTAAAAGCAAGGAAAAGCCAGCGTGTGATTTTCCACGCGAGGCTGGTAATACTGGCGAGTTACGCAAAATTCCTGACACTCGCGAGTTACGTGAGTATAAAAATTATTCTAAGCCAGCGTGTGATTCTCCACGCGAGGCTATTACTGTGCCTAGCGAGAGACGCGAAGCCAGTAAGAGTTGCGCTAGTCGCAGAATACCCAACACTCGCGAGTCACGCGAGTATAAAAATTATTCCAAGCCAGCGTGTGATTCTCCACGCGAGGCTATTACTGTGCCTAGCGAGAGACGCGAAGCCAGTAAGGGTTGCGCTAGTCGCAGAATACCCAACACTCGCGAGTTACGCGAGTATAAAAATTATTCAAAGCCAGCGTGTGATTTTCCACGTGGGGCTATTACTGTGCCTATTGAGAGACGCGAAGTCAGTGATACTTGCAATAAACGCAAGACTTCTGATACCCGCAAGGAACGTGAGGATGGTTGGCAGATAGTTGTCAGTCGTAAAAACCGCGCTAAGCGCGTAGCTATGATCTGCGTTAATCGCAAAAATAAGTCAGCGTGCAAGAACTTCCCTTCACGCGGGGCTATTATTCCAGAAGCTCAACTTCCAAGAACGCACCAAGCCAGCGAGAAACGCGAGGCTAGTGTGGATAAGCGCGGAGCTATTCTTCAGGTCCGCAATGTGAAACGCGAGGCTATTCCTAAGCCACGCGAGGATCAGTCCGACCCCAGAGCCAGGGTTGATCAATCAAAGAAGCTTCAGTGGATTCCTAAACACTCTCAAGAGTTGAATGGACCTCTTGATTTCATGTCTAGAGGCACTGACCTCAGGGAGCATCTTCATAAGAAGAGAGGCATAGACCAACTTCAAGTTGAACATAGTTGCCATTGCCAGCAACTCATGACAACAGTATCAGCCGTGATGAATAACTGTGGCTGCAGCAAGAACAGGATATCTGTGTTCAACCGATTAAATGAGTCAAACCAGAATCCTGCTAAGAAGACAAGAACCACTCCCCTGAAACAAGGGAGAGCTGTAACTTCCAACATGGTAGGAAAAGGGAAGAAAATTGTAGAGACGGATGATGATTCAGAATCGAGCGATGATGAACTTCATCATGTTACTCGACTAAGATCAGGAGTCGTCCCGCCCCGAAATTATAAAAAGCTCGCAGGGGGTTCTTACGACGAGGACAGCGATAATTCCGCTATAGCCTCGCCTCCATCCTCTACATCATCTTGACTGCAGAAGTCAGCATCGCACATGGCAGATAAATCTGGTGATATCAATCAGAGATTTGAGGCTCAAGAAAGAATGATTCGAGAGCAACAGAAAACGATTGAAGACCTTAAGATGCTATTTTTAAAAGTTGTTGAAGATAATGCTAAACAGGGCAAGAAGACTCCAAATGAAGAAGAACAGGAGGAGAAAGCCCACTCGATGCATGAGGAAGAAGATAGATTTTCTTTCCATGATCCGCATGAAAAAAAGCTTGAAAAGCTACAGAATCAACTCGAAGACTTGATGCGTAAAAAAGAGTTGAAGGAGTCAGGAGTCTCTAGACCATATCCAGCAGAATGGGATATGGTACCCTATCCTCCAAAGTATAAGCCGCTCAAGTTGGAGCCCTATGACGGGAAGGGATCGCCCAGTCAGCACATCTATTATTTCTTATCCCAAGCAGGACACTTAATGGGTAATGATCCCATCATGACCAAAGTATTTGCAAGTACTTTGCGAGGGCCTGCCTTCACTTGGTTCATGCAGCTGCCCCCAGGTACTATTAATACCTGGTTAGATGTTGAGAAATCATTTTTCTCACGTTTCTTCGAGGATGACACCGAGATAACGGTTCATTCCCTCCTTGCAACTAGGCAGGGGGAACAAGAAGCGGTTAAAGATTTCATAGAAAGGTTCCGGGAGAAGTCCGTACATTGTAAACACGGAATGATCCAGGAAACTCTAGTCGAGACATGTCGACACAACCTTAAGACCAATGTGCTCCTCAAAATGGGGGCCGTAGAGTCTAAGACGTGGAGGGACCTGCTCAAACAAGGAGAGCAAGCTGAAGACTTGATTCGCCGAGTTGAAGAGTCCCGCGGGCCAAGAAGTGCTTGGGGTAGTAAATCATATACCCAAAACAACAGCAACAAGAATAAAGGGAAAGCAGTAATGTCATCAGAAACTGCTCCTCAGAAAACCAGTCCTCTGCCAGAGCCGAAATCTCAAGGTCAACGAGGGTCAAGGCAAATTAGACCGCAGCAAGAAAGGAATTACACTTTCAAAGCTGAACAGACACCAGTCCTCTTTCACCTGCTCCAAAAGAAGGGAATGCTAAAACTTCCGGAGAATAAGAAGCCAGAAGATGCGGGTAAGACTAACGACCCAAATTACTGTCTTTATCACCGGAATGTTGGGCACCCTACCAGGGATTGTTTTTCCCTTAAGAACATAATCCAAGCACTAATAGAGGCTGGAGTTTTGACGCTTAAGGAAGAGCAGAAGAAAGTCACTGCCAATATGGCAACCATAGTGGTTGGAACCCACGAGTTCCCCGCAGGAGTGACCCCAATCCCAAAGGGTGAGGCAGTTACAAAGAATCTTGATCCTTACAACAAAGCCCAAGAAGGACTTGTCCCAATAACAACCCAAAGAGGGAAAATTATGTGGGTTCACCCTGATTTGCTGGAAGATGAACAATGGACTACTTCAAGAGGTCCAGAGAAGAAGCGGGCTGTCAATGCCATTTCTGCGGATATAAAAGGAGAATATATAGCTTCGGGGGTCTTCACAGATTCTGAAGAAGAACCCGAAACTATGGCCACCCATCAAGATGGGGCAGGCCCTTCCGGTACTCGATCTAGAAAGACATATCTTAAGGACTACACCAGAGTGGATCCAAAAGATATCTATGCAGAACTCGCAAAGCCTGCGAAGCAGAAAAGACTTCGTTTCCAGAAGGATTCTACCAGAGATGAAGGAGCCAAAGAAACTCCCTTCGAATTTGACATAATCGCGCAGTTGGCTAATATCCCAGCGCGAGTGACGCTTTACGAATTGTTGAGATTATCAAAATCAACACGTGAAGCTCTAAGAGAGGCCTTGGCAGACTCTGAGTCGTTCCTAGCTCAGATTGTCGAGCCGGCCATCGAAGAGCGGGACTCTTGCCCCCATTGTCATCAAGTGAGGAGGCAGGTCCCACAAATTATCTTCTCTCTAGAAGACATGCAGGTGAGGAATATAAAGCATAATAGGCCTTTATATTTCACTAGATATGTCGGGTCCACAAAAGTGGACCGAATTCAGATTGATCCAGGTTCTGCACTCAGCATCGTGACCAGTAGATTGATGCAGCTGTTGGGGATTTTCCTTCATCGCTTGACACCTACACACACTACCATTTATGGATTCAACGCTAATAATAGCCATCCTCTTGGTAAGATCCGATTGCGGTGTCAAATTGGAGACTTGAAAACGGAGGTTACATGCTACGTAATTGATGCTGATATCTCCTACAATATTTTATTGGGGCGACCTTGGATCCACTTTCATATGATAGTTCCGTCGACTCTTCACCAGTGCATGAAATATTGCCATGAGGAAGGAGAGGTCCGGACACTAATTGCTGACAAGCAGCCATTCAAAGGGTTGGAAAATTACTTCACAGATGCTGCACTCTACAAGCCAGCACATGAAGCCTCCAATGACAGTCTTAGCAAGTCTCCAAAGCCCGACGACAGTGGCAATGAAGCCGACACTGAGTATGAGCTCCTTGGAGAAGATGACGAGGGTGATTACGAAATCAACCCTCACCTAGATCTTAGCTTAGGTCTTGATAATATAGTGGATGTAATAGAAAGTGAATGGGTTATTAATGAAAATGTAAAGTTAGTCTACGAGCATGCTGTAGCTACTGAGTCTGAGCCCTCTTGTACCTCCACCGAAGCGGATGGCCTGACCGAACTTGAAGTTCTGGCGGCATATCATTTGCCCCTCAGGTCTTCCCTCCTCTCTCAATTAAAAATAACCGAGGATCAAGGGCACTTCTTTGAAGTGCCTCCCTGACAGAAGTCCCAAAGGCCGATCATGTTCGGCAAAGTGGCCACATCGCCTCGACAGAGACAAAGTAGTGAAAGTGATGAACAAACATCACCTCAATTTTACTTATATGAGCAAAGGTCCCGACAGATGATGGAGAAAATGGGATATAATTTTACCCAGAAACCGGGATTAAATTTTGGAAAAGGGCGGCGGAATCTCATACCCTCGTTTAGACCGAGAGAAAAGAGCCCTGATTATTATCAGAAGACCCGCAGGGGGTTGGGCTACGTGTCTACTCCACCCTCATCGCCATCCAAGGATGAAGAGAGTTCTTCGGATAAAGAAGAAACATCTTCACCAGATCATGATTCAGATATAAGCACCGGTGCTTGGTTTCAATCTTTGACGATCAATATGGTTTCAGCCGCACCAAAAAGCGACGAGGAACCAATTGACATTCAAAATGACGCTTGGGCTAAGCACATGGATACTCTCTGGGATGTCCGCTTTGAACAGCGTGACCCGCCTACAGAAGACAAATTAATACAGGTTAACATGGGAACGGAAGAAAATCCGAAACCCATTTTCATAAGCGACACACTAACTCCTTTAGAAAAAGAGGAACTTATATCCCTTATCAAAGAGTATATAGATGTGTTCGCATGGAGTTATGAAGATATGCCTGGGCTTGACCCTCAAATTGCCACACACCGGTTAAATATAAAAGAAGATGTCAAACCTGTTAAACAGCAACAGAGGCATTTTCGACCGGAATTGATGGAGGCAATAGTTGCTGAGGTCAATAAGCTTATACAATCCGGGTTCATCCGTGAAGAACAACACCCGGACTGGGTGGCAAACATAGTGCCAGTTCGCAAAAAGAATGGCAAAATCCGGATATGCATTGACTTTCGAGATCTGAACGCTGCATGTCCCAAGGATGAATTTCCGCTCCCCATCACCGACGTAATGATCGATAATACTTGCGGTTATGAGAGGATGTCCTTTATGGATGGCTTCTCAGGTTATAACCAAATCAAGATGCACTCAGATGATGAAAAGCATACAGCTTTCAGAACGCCACAGGGGGTATACTGTTATACGGTGATGCCATTCGGATTAAAGAATGCAGGTGCCACTTACCAACGCGCAATGAGCGCCATATTTAAAGAACACCTACGCAGAACAGTAGAGTGCTATGTGGATGACTTAGCAGTTAAAAGCAAAGACAAAGAAGATCATCTTCACGATTTAAGAGTGGTCTTCGATCTTATGAGGAAACATCATTTGAAGATGAATCCCACTAAGTCATTCATGGGGGTATCCAGCGGGAAGTTTCTAGGGTTCGTAATAACTTCAAAAGGAATTTTCCTCGACCCTGAAAAGGTAAAAGCAATTAGCGAAATGCCGCCTCCCCGCAACCTTAAGGAACTAAGGGGATTACAAGAAAAGCTCGCTTATATTCGGCGCTTCATATCCAACTTATCTGGACGATGCCAACCATTCTCCAAACTTATGAAAAAGGGAGTCTCTTTCATATGGGATGAGGCATGTCAGCAAGTATTTGATGACCTCAAGGAGTACCTTACCAAGCCTCCTGTACTAATGGCACCAACCCCTGGGCAGCCCTTCCTTATATATGTAAGGGCCATGGATAATGCTTTAGGAGCATTACTTGCTCAATATAATGAGCACGGCCATGAACATGCCCTCTACTATTTAAGTAGAACAATGATTGGGGCAGAACAGCGGTATACCCCGATTGAAAAAGAATGTTTAGCCCTAGTGTTTGCTGTTCAGAAAATGCGACACTACCTTTCGGGGCAAACAATTCATGTCATATCACGGGTTAATCCCCTGAAAATTCTGATGACAAAACCGGGATTCTTGAATGGCCGATTGGCAAAATGGGCGCTCTTACTATCACCCTATGACATACATTTTGTCCCTCAAAAGGCCATGAAGGGACAGGCAATCTCTGATTTCCTTGCAGACCATCCAATTTGATCCAAATTAAAGCAGACATCAGAAGTCAACACAGTTACCGGAGAACAACCTTGGCAAATGTTCTTTGATGGTGCTGCGAGACGATTTGCTGCTGGAGTGGGGGTTGTGCTAATATCCCCACATAAACATATATTGCCTAACGGTTACTCATTAACAGAACCGTGCACTAATAATGTAGCAGAGTACAATGCGCTCATTATCGGCTTAAAAATAGCCCTGCAACTGGGGGTGAACCATCTAGAGGCATATGGAGATTCTAAGCTCATTTTCAATCAGATGACAGGTGAGTATGAAGTCAGACATGAAGCCCTCATCCCCTATCATCAGCTAGCTATTGAGCTAGCAGGATATTTTGAACAATTCTACATATATCATGTATCTCGAAACGAGAACATTTATGCAGATGCTCTTGCCGCATTAGCAGCAATGCTGGCAATCCCGCCAGGTGAAGCTAAAAGCATCACCATTGGTAGCAGAGAACTCCTCCACCCAGATGTGGTATCTCAAACCGAAGAGGTATGCCAGATTGGCTTAAATTTAGAGCCCCGTGATTGGCGATTTCCGTTTGTAGATTATGCTTTGCATGGGATATTACCAGAGGATCCTAAGGAAGCCACCTCAGTAAAAAGGAAGGCCCAAAGATTTCATTACGACCAGAAACTTCAGACTTTGTATAGAAAGTCAAGAGGTGGTCTATTGCTACGCTGCATATCGAAAGCAGAAGCAGAACAAGTGCTGAAAGAAACACATGATGGAATATGTGGAGCTCATCAGCCCGGTCCCAAACTTGGAGACCGTATAAGAAGGCTGGGGTACTACTGGCCGAGCATGGTTACGGAAGCAATGGCATACGCTAAACGATGTCATGCATACCAAATACATGCCAATTTTATTCATCAACCCCAAGAATACTTGCACAATAACGTCGCAAGCTGGCCATTTGAAGCCTGGGGAATGGACATTGTAGGGCCAATAACTCCCCCGTCATCCAAAAGACATCGGTTTATTCTTGCAATAACCGATTATTTTTCAAAATGGGCCGAAGCCGTGCCCATGAAAGAGGTGAAGACGACAGATGTGATCAAGTTCGTCAAGCATCATGTCATTACCGATTTGGCGTCCCCCGACGGATTATTCATGATAATGGTCCGCAATTCATCAGTCAGGAATTCTCCAGATTCTGCAATAAATTCAGAATCAAAAATATCGCTTCTACACCATATAACCCTGCTGCTAATGGGTTGGCCGAAGCTTTCAATAAGACGATCATCAAACTCCTTCGGAAGTTCGTCTCCTCCAATAAACGAGATTGGGATGAAAAGTTGGGAGAATGTTTGTGGGCCTATCGCACCACCGTTCGCACCCCGACCAAAGCTACCCCGTTCTCTTTGGTTTATGGAAGTGAGGCTGTTCTGCCTCTTGAAATCCAGATACCATCATTAAGAGTGGCTTCAGCCACAAAGATGACGACAGGAGAGCGCCATCAGCAAAGGTTGCAAGAACTAGAGGCGTTAGATGAAAAACGTCTCAGGGCTCAACAACAAATTGAGTTGTATCAAGCCCGAATATCTCAAACGTTCAATAAGAACGTTAAACCGAGGACCTTTAAACAAGGAGACTTGGTTCTGGCTGTTAAAAGGCCAATGGTGCTAACCCACAAGACTAAGGGTAAGTTTGAACCCAAGTGAGAAGGACCGTTCATTGTGGAGACAGTCTACTCCAGTGGAGCTTATCGCTTAATGAATCAAGACAGCGATAGGATGATGATGCCGATCAATGGCAAATTTCTGAAGAAATACTATGCTTAATATCTCTGGGAGTATAAGCCTCCAATTTATCCAAGTTACGCAGATGAGCACTTGGATTTCTTCTATTCTGGTGATTTTAACCCACCAAACCTGGTGAGTTTGGTTCTCAAGTTTGAACCACCTCCAGTCTTTTTCTAGGCATGCGCATTGTCCGCCTCTGACCTAAACTCTGGCGTGTCTGGTTCTCAAGTTTGAACCACCTCCAGTCTCCTTTTTCTAGGCATGCGCATTGTGCGCCTCTGACCTAAATCTGGTGAGTTTGGTTCTCAAGTTTGAACCACCATCAGTCTTTTCTTAGGCATGCGCATTGTGCGCCTCTGACCTAAACCTGGTGTGTTTGGAGTACCCAGTTCGAGTTACGCGAGAGAGCCTTGAACCGCCTCCAGTTTGGTTCTCAAGTTTGAACCACCATCAGTCTTTTCTTGGGCATGCGCATTGAGTGCCTCTGACCCAAATCTGGTGTGCTTAGTTCTCAAGTTTGAACAGCCCCCAGTCTTCTTTTAGGCATGTGTAATTAAGCGCCTCTGACCTAAAAAGTATGAATTGCCCAACGCCAACTAGGCAATTGGAAGAGAACAAGTTTCTCACCAACCATCATGCTGGGGTAAAAGTATGAATTGCCCAACGCCAACTAGGCAATGGGAAGAGAACAAGTTTCTCGCCAACCCATCATGCTGGGGTAAAAGTATGAATTGCCCAACGCCAACTAGGCAATGGGAAGAGAACAAGTTTCTCGTCAACCCATCATACTGGGGTAAAAGTATGAATTGCCCAACGCCAACTAGGCAATGGGAAGAGAACGAGTTTCTCGCCAACCCATCATACTGGGATAAAAGTATGAACTGCCCAACGCCAACTAGGCAATGGGAAGAGAACAAGTTTCTCGCCAACCCATCATGCTGGGGTAAAAGTATGAATTGCCCAACGCCAACTAGGCAATGGGAAGAGAACGAGTTTCTCGCCAACCCATCATGCTGGGGTAACCCAACGCCAACTAGGCAATGGGAAGAGAACAAGTTTCTCGCCAACCCATCATACTGGGGTAAAAGTATGAATTGCCCAACGCCAACTAGGCAATGGGAAGAGAACGAGTTTCTCGCCAATCCATCATACTGGGGTAAAAGTATGAACTGCCCAACGCCAACTAGGCAATGGGAAGAGAACTAGTTTCTCGCCAACCCATCATGCTGGGGTAAAAGTATGAATTGCCCAACACATCTGTAGCAATGGGAAGAGGAGATTAAATTTCTCGCCAACCCATCATACTGGGGTAAAAGTATGAATCGCCCAATACCGATAAAGTAAAGGGAAGAGGAAAATTTTGGCATTTAAGTCCAAACGTAGTCCTCGACAACTCACCATGTTGAGGGGAATAACATTGCTAGCCCAACTCAAACGGTAGTTGGTAAAGGCTAATCAAATCCGTTAATAGCTGGGGGTTTGCTAAAAATCCCATATTAAACTTTAATTGTTATTTCGGCTCAAGAAACTGAGCATAAACGATACCGAGATAAATCGTTTTGACGACAGGTTATTTGTTGGGCAAGCAAATCTGTTTTGAAGCCGGCAAATAAAAGAGTCAAAAGAATCATCTTTATTAAGGTGAAGATACAAAAAGAATTTCAAAGAAACATAGTAAAGTTATCTCTCTCCTATTTACAAAGTTCTTACTACAAGGAAGATAAAAGCGTAAAGAGAGATGAAACTATTGGCCTCCCAGGAGTCTCAGTTGATTTATTGTCTCGTCCAAATTTCTACGATGAGAAGCCTCCACGGTTTGCTGAGCTTGCCTACGCAACTCATCATCACTTATTGAAAGTTGTTGTTGACGAGATTCTTCTATGGCACGATTCCTGGCCATCTCTTCCTGCTGAATCTGCTCCTGCTGAACAAGCAACATCTCCCGTTTCTTGACAGATTCTCCTAATCGGAGTTCATTTTCTATCAAGGTGGCCCGAGCTCTCGCAATCGTCTCCTGGGCTTTAGAGATGGCCGCCTGACTTTCCTCAATTCCGAAGTTTACCCTTTGCAGGTCGCCAATAACGGACTCCCGACTGGCCTGGAGCTCTGTCAGCTCCTGAGACCATCTCTCCTCCTGCTGCCTTAAAATATTTCTTCGAGATAAGGATTCTGCTCGAAGCCGCGCCAGCTCTATCTCAGTGATCGCCTCCACATCCGCCTGACGGAGTGTGTGTAGCGTGGTCACCTGCTCTTCTAAAGCTGCAAGGCGGGCCCGGTATGGAGCTGCTCAATCTTGCCCACCGAATTCTTCGATATTTTCTAAATACCGGAGTAACAGTGGATGTGCGAAGTTGAAGGAATCGTGGCCAGCAAGAACCATCTCGACACATTTTCTTAACAAATACATAAAATCCTCGACAGTGAAGCCGAACAGTCTTTCAAGAGGATTTGCAGTGTCGGTAGGCAAAGTAGGCAATGCCAAAAGAAGTGTCGTGAGCAAGGGAGCAGTAGTGGCTGGGATTGGAGAAGAGGAAGTCCGTCCCTGCATTAAATTCATGATCTGAGGGACCAGTAGAGCCAGTGCAGATCTGGAAGAACTGGAGACCCCAGACGAAGTACCGTCGGTACAGATCACTTGGGTACCCCCACCAACAGGAAGAGAAGATGGGACCACTTCGCCTGAAGTTCCTCCGGTAGGAGAAGCATCTTCGAATGAGAATTTCAAATTATTCTCCTCCCCTGCTGGAAGGCTTGGAGTTGGAAGAGTTGCAGGTATCTCAGCAGCCACGACAACAGACGACGTTAAAATCGCTGACTGAGAAGGCACTCCAACGACCGTGGGAAATGTCTCAGAAGAGCAAACGGGTGTTGGAGATGGCATGCTAGGAGAAGGTGTAGCCTCATTAGCAGCAGCTGCAATAATAATCTCAGTTCTCTCGTCACTTCCCAATTCGTCAATTGGGGGAATTGAAGAGGAAACAGAGGCAGGAGCCGGTGTGGAATAATCAGCCGCAAACTCACTAGCAAAGCTACCTACACCACCAACAGAGCCAGAATGGTCCATTCTATCGTCAGACTCTACTTGGGTAGTTGAGTGCATTGGCGAAAGAAGTTGATCACCTGCATTTCAGAAGACCAGAAAAGCAGTGTTACGTTAAAATAATAACAGGCAAAAGATAAAATGCTAAAAGCCATACCAGGCGATACAAGTCCAGTTGTCGGACTTGAAGGGGGAGCCATTGTCGTTTTCAGCAATGTACCCGTCTCGCTACCCGTTAGTTGCGCCCCAGGTTCTGCTACAGGCTCTACGGCCGAAGGAGCTGAAATCTCAGCAACACTTGGAGCTTTGGCAGGTTCATCCTCCCTTGCCAACGCTGGGGGTACAGCTGAAGCTAACAAGTCGAAAGCAAGTTTGATAGCCACTTCTTGGGAGGCTATCAAGGTTTCTTTTGTCAGTTTTTGCTTCTTACCCGGCCTTTTCTTTAAAGTGCCGCGGCGTTTGAGAGTTGGACTCAGGGAACGACTGACAATAGGTTGAGGAACTCCACCAGCACCAGCATCATCATCATCATCATCACCGGCATCATCGTCTGATTCGCTGATGTCCGAAGGCTCAGCCGCAGCGCCAAGGAATTCTTCCATTCCTTTTATCCTTACCCTAGAAGCACCCTGACGGCTAATATAGAGGGCTTCAATCTCTTTGCAACAACTGCGATTGAGAGAGAAGCCGGGCACGTCAGCATTCGCAATGTTGAACCAATTGCAGGAGCTGAGGGTCATGGCCAATTCTGGCACCTTCTGGGGCAAGGAGAATTCAGCTTCGGTCCTGCCCGCTGCAAAATGGAACCAGCCACGAGCACCTTCGTATAAATTCCCCTCATAAGCGAGATCTTTATTTGGATTACCCACACAAAGTTGAGAATATCCAAACTGGCGAGCAAAGCGACTCGGAGTATATGGCTCAATCTGACACCTGAGATCTTGACGATACACCAAGTGTCCGGGACGGATGTTGAGAAGCCACCAGAACGCTCCTGCAGATAAAGTAGTGAACTTATCTGCTCCCATGGCATCCTTTAGCCTCGTCCCATATCCTCCGCCGGGAAAGTCAGGAAAACACCGGAAGATCTCGTAATTCTGAAAGCTACGAAGAGTCTTCCGAATCTGGGACATATAATTCTGCCTCCATGAAGAACGTTCATACAGTTCTACAAGGAAGCACTTTTCGCCCGAACGACGCTCTGGCGCACTCATTAAGGAGGGACAGTGCAAGACAAGCCACGCCATCAAATAGGTGTAGGGCATCTCCACCCTAGGGTTTGGAGTTTTCGGCGGGCAGTCTCCTTCGACTTGCCCTTTTCTTTTCCCTTAACTTTAATAGTAGGGAGGAAATCACGACAGAGCACCCTCAGTCCATATTGCAAATTGCATACCATGGCGGGAAGGAGTCCAAGGGGTCGGCCGTATGCAAGAAGAACCGCTGGATATACCACGGTCACTGCAATCGCTTCCTTGGGCAATGACGGCACGACGCATCTTTTGAGCCACAGCATCAAAAACCCGGCAATGAGACCTCTGTTGGAGATCGGAAATTGGGCTTGATAGTGATAGCTCTTAAATGAAGTACCGGGACCGTATCCATTCTCATTGGATTTAGTGGTATAATATAATAGATGGCGACCCTTAGCAATACGGTGATCAATCTCTGAGCCATAGATGGGTAGATGACCATGGATAGTGGCCGAGCTATCCTTAGAATTCAGGTTGGCAAAAAGGTATTCGGCCCATTTCTTGTGGCCAATACCATGATTACGTGCACCTGTCAGGTCAGCGCAAATATGATAATGGCACATCATCTCCCAGTATGTGGCATGGATGCGCTCGTCCCTCGCCAATAGCATGTTCAACTCATCGGTGGTGGGGATATACTCCTCGTAAGGGACTTCGCCCATCGAGAGCCCAGAAACCTCAAACATCTCGTGGAGAGCGAACCCTAGCTCACCCACTGGTGTAAAGAAAGTACAGGTTTCAGGGTTATACATCTCCAAGAGGCAGTAAAAGTGATAAGCACTCTGGGGAAACCCGAATTGGACATTCCTGATGGCTTTATACAAGCCAATATCCTTTAAAATGGGCTCGTGGGAATCCAGCATGTACTGAACAAGGCGTGCCCACCACATATTATTAGAAGAATGAACCCAGCCAGGCATCCTGAAGTCGCTAGCCGGGTACTGACCATCCTTCGCCAAGAACTCACTTAAGAAAGTTCGGGCACGAGATGGGACTTCTCCCACTGGAAGCTCCTTGCCAAATCGGCCTGGAAGCAAGCCAGTAATGCATCTTGGGGAACCATCTTGATAAACCCCTTTTGCACCAAATTTGCCTGTTGGGACGCCATCTTGCTCCTGAGTCAGTCCCCACTTTAATTCTCGAGGCATCGCTAGCCTCTGAAGATAGACCAGAGGATAGCTACGATCCATTCTAGGCAGAAACATCAACATTTCGCCTGAGTTGTATAACCAAACATGCTCCTCTTCAGAAAGGATCTTATCTGAGTGGTCCATCTGGTCTCCAAAGAGGAAGACGGGTTTCTCCATCGCCTTTCAGTTCACATCTTCAAAAGCTGCGTCAGTTATGATTTCTCGCGCAGTAGTAGGGTGGTACTTGATCAGCTTCTCCTTACGTTCCTTCGGGTCTGGTTTGTATGAGGGCAGGATGGTAGTGAAACGGAATTGGCCGGAGGGATCAGAACCCCCAGCAAAGCCGAAGTAGTTCTTGTGGGGAAGAGATTCCATCGAATACCCTACTGCAAAAAGAAAGTAGAGTGAGAGAAGTTTCTATAAGACAGAAAAAATTCTCTAAGTATGGACGCGCGAAGCTAAAAATTAGAACGCGCGAAGCTAAGAATAGCGCCGCGCGAAGCTAAAAATTAGACCGCGCAGAACTTAAAAGAGCCTCGCGTTTTCAGCGCGACTGCTACTCAAAAGAGCCTCGCGTTTTTAGCGCGACTGCTACTCAAAATAGCCTCGCGTTTTCAGCGCGACTGCTACTCAAAATAGCCTCGCGTTTTCAGCGCGACTGCTGTAGACACTAAAAATAATTAAATAAATAAATAAATAAATAAATTAAAAAAAAACCCTAATTTTGCTAAGTGGGCACACCCGCGGGTTGCACCCGCGGGATGCAACCCGCGGGAGCACCCGCGGGTTCCATCCCGCGGGAGCACCCGCGGGTGCACCCGCGGGTTCCATCCCGCGGGAGCACCCGCGGGATGCAACCCGTGGGTGCACCCGCGGGATGCAACCCGCGGGTGCACCCGCGGGTTGCAACCCGCGGGGGCACCCGCGGGAAGCAACCCGCGGGAGCACCCGCGGGTTGCAACCCGCGGGAGCACCCGCGGGTTGCAACCCGCGGGAGCACCCGCGGGTTGCAACCCGCGGGAACCCCCGCGGGAAGCAACCCGCGGGAGAATTCCCGCGGGTTGCCACCCGCGGGAGGATTCCCGCGGGTGGCAACCCGCGGGGGCGATCCTGCGGGTTGCCACCCGCGGGTTGTTTTTTGTTGTTTTCCGTTGTTTTATTTCCTATTTTATTTTCCTGATATCCCGTGATCCGCTTTTTCAGGAGAGAATTGAGCCGGATTTCGAGCTTCTAGGGTTTTATAAAATACAGGAATTTAACGGGAGAGGGGACTTTTCTTTGGAGCCGGCAAAGCGATTCTTCACAGAGGGTTGAGAGAGATCAGAAGGAGCAGGTTTTCTTCACAGATCCCCTTCCAAGTTGGATAGTCAACGGAGGCAGCAACAAGACTCCACCGCCACCCGTACCCACTCAAAAAAGGGAATCCACCAATATTCCCGTTCTTGTAATTCTTCAGAATTTTTGTAATCTAAATTCCTATTGTAATTCATCAATTTTGCAATGGAATCAAATGTTCAATTTTCGGGCGTACAAGAACTGACGACCACAGTGGGAGCCTCTCTGTTCACTACAGAGAACGTCGTGGCGCAGTCCGACTTGATACCCATCGGATCTGTTGTCGAAACGCTGATCGTAGAGGTTGATCAGCAAAAATACGAAGAGTTTATCTCTTCCTCTGACTCGGAGCCCAGGCGTCATCGCCGGGCTATGATGAGCAAAGGTGAGGCGTCATCGCCCACCGAAAAGAAGAAGGCGTCATCGCCTATTAGAACTTATGAGGCGTCATCGCCCGCTAAAACTGACTCTGTCAGAAAACTTGAGGCGTCATCGCCCACTCCTAAGTTGAATCAAACTCTCACCCGCTCTCAGAAAAGAAACTTGAGGCACAAAATCTAACGGGCCCGCCTGAACAGCGTCTCTGAAAAATTACAGTCGGAAAATCCAGCCCAAAATTCCAAAAATGAAAATCCGCAGGCAGAAGTGCGGGTTGCACCGCACGGGGGCAACCCCGAGGTTGCAACCGCGGGTGGAAACCCGCGGTTCCAACCGCGGGTTGCACCCCGCGGGGGCAACCCCGCAGTTGCAACCGCGGGTGGAAACCCGCGGTTCCAACCGCGGGTTGCACCCCGCGGGTGCAACCCTGCGGTTGCAACCGCGGGTGGAAACCCGCAGTTCCAAAACCCGCGGTTCCAACCGCGGGTTGCACCCCGCGGGTGCAACCCCGCGGTTGCACACCGCAAGTTGCAACCCGTGGGTTCCACTCCGCAGAAAAAATCAAGGGTTGGTTCTGGTGTCTATTCGGGCACACGCGCAGTGAGCACACAGCGCACATCTAACTTTTTGGCTACTCTCTTAGGTGTACCATCCCGTTCCTCTACAAACAAATATAAGGATGTGCTCATGAACTCACCTGAGGATAGGTCTTCAAATTTCTCTTCGGATGAACATATTCATGATAGAATCCTCCAGATCCCGAAGAACAAGTCAGATGCGTGCGAGGCCCGCGCAACTGCGCAGGCCAGCACACACTCCAGAAGAATCCGCAGAAGGGTTGGAGAATAATCTAATGCTGGAAAAGAGCTTAGCCCTGAAATATTACAAACTCTCCAGTATTATGAACCAAATTTGAGACGCAAAATACGTCAAGATGCAAATAGAGAGGAGAAGATATCTCAAGACTTGAGAGAATACCTCAATTGGAAGAAGAACTCTGCACAGAATACTCCTCAATGCCAATGCAAACAGTTAATCTCAACTGTTCTATCAAACTGCGAGTGCCATCCGAGACGGTCCGTTTTTGAGCGGATCACCAAATCCAAAGGAATACGGACAATAAAGAGGGTGTGCTCTGGAACCGATCTACCTGCTGCCTCATCAAATATGGTTAATAAAGGCAAAAAGGTGGTCGGAAACAACCTTTCGGATAAAGAAATTACTCCAGGGTCAAAAGGAGTTTCTATCGAACCAGAGGGCGCGCTTCTAGAAGAAGTCTCTGAAAGGCTTGAGAGACAAGAAAAACGTCTCGAACAGCACGAGGAGACCATAGAAGAAATGAAACAACTTTTGATTGAGTTGCTGGCTCAAACTAGAAAGAACCAATCATCGCCGTCCATCTCTAGTCGGCAGAAAGGAAAACGGCCTGTCCAAATAAATGAAGACGGCGAAGACGAAGATGAAGAAGTGCCTCCTCATTCAAGAGAGAAAGAGGAAGTGAAAGTTATCCTCAATCCTCACGCAGAGAAAATAGAGAAGATGGAGAGCCAATTACAAGCTCTTCTTCATCGTAAAAAGCTACAAGAGGTGGGGGTAGTCCGTCCATATCCCGTAGAATGGGAGACCGTACCCTATCCTGCAAAATATAAACCGTTGAATCTTCAATCATTCGACGGTAAAAGTTCGCCGCAGCAACACATCTTCTATTTCCTCTCACAGACAGGACATCTCATGGGGAATGATCCAACTATGACTAGGATATTTGTGAGCACTTTACGGGGGCCCGCATTTACCTGGTTTATGCAACTTCCCCAGGGAACAATTAAATCTTGGGCTGATGTAGAACGTGAGTTCCTAGCCCGATTCTTTGAAGATGATACAGAAGTCTCCATATTATCTTTGCTAGCAGCGAAGCAAGAAGAAGGCGAAACGGTCAAAACTTATGTCGAGCGGTTCCGAGAACTTTCCGTTCGATGCCCACATGGCATGACGCAGGATATGCTTGTGGAAACCTGCAGACATAACTTGTTGACCGATATTTTAGACAAGATGGGTTCGGTCGAATCCAAGTCATGGAAGGATCTGCTTAAGCAGGGCGAACAGGCCGAAGAAATACTTCGACGTCTCGAAATGCAACAGTCTGCAACCGGAGACGGTGCAAACGAATCTCCATTCCATTTTTTCCGTTCAAAAGGGAGAGACATAACGGCAATGGCGGTAGAAAGTACACCGAAGCAGAAACCATGGCCAACTACAAGCAACACAGCAAAGTCGCCCAGACTTCAAAAGCAGTATTCGTTCAAGGATGAACATACTGCTACTATGTTCAATCTGCTCACCAAACGCAAGATGCTTAAATTGCCGAAGAGTAAGAGACCTGAAAAAGTAGGGAAAACTAACGATCCGAACTACTGCCTGTACCATCGGATTGTAGGTCACCCCACAAAAAATTGTTTTATCTTAAAAGATAAAATTCAAGCGTTGATTGACGCTGGAGCAGTTCAGCTCAAAACTGAACAAAAAAGGAGTTAGAGCTAACTCCGACAAATTTAATGTGCGTGGTCTAAAGATACCACTTGGGCTTACAACAATTCAAAAAAAAAAAAAAAAAAAAAAAATGGGCTCAAGGCGGTTAATTTAAACCCCCATATATATATATAAAGCATGAATTACCCAACGCTGACAAGGCTACGGGAAGAGAATAAATTTCTCGTCAACCCCACCATACTGGGGGTAAAAAGTATGAATCACCCAACGCCAACAAAGCTACGGGAAGAGAATAAATTTCTCGTCAACCCCACCATACTGGGGGTAAAAAGTATGAATCACCCAACGCCGACAAAGCTACGGGAAGAGAATAAATTTCTCGCCAACCCCACCATACTGGGGGTAAGAAGTATGAATTACCCAACGCCGACAAGGCTACGGGAAGAGAATAAATTTCTCGTCAACCCCACCATACTGGGGGTAAAAGTATGAATTGCCCAACGCCGCTAAAGCTACGGGAAGAGAATAAATTTCTCGCCAACCCCACCATACTGGGGGTAAGAAGTATGAACCGCCCAACGCCGACAAGGCTACGGAGAGAGAATAAATTTCTCGTCAACCCCACCATACTGGGGGTAAAAGTATGAATTGCCCAACGCCGCTAAAGCTACGGGAAGAGAATAAATTTCTCGCCAACCCTACCATACTGGGGGTAAAAAGTATGAATCGCCCAACGCCGATAAGGCTACGGGAAGAGAATAAATTTCTCACCAACCCCACCATACTGGGGGTAATAAGTATGAATTACCCAACGCTGCTAAGGCAAAGGGAAGAGGAAAAGTTTGGCATTTAAGCCCAAACGAAATCCTTGACAACTCACCATGCTGAGGGAAATAGCATGGCTAGCCCAACTCAAACGGTAGTTGGTAAAGGCTAATCAAATCCGTTGATAGCTGGGGGTTTGCTAAAAATCCTAATCAGATAAATCTCCTGTCACGTTAAGATTTCACCTCTGACAGCAAAACTTTTCTTGTCATTTTGCTCCAACAGAGCAAGCGACACTCCAAAATATTAGTCAAGTTAAAATCATACCCCTGACATCATAATTCAAAATCAAATGAGATAAGATCCGATTAAATCCCCTGTCACGTTAAGATTTCACCTCTGACAGAAAAGAAAATTCACACTTCATCAAGTCCAACATTACAACCTCTGATGAACGTGCTTTTGATATTGTTAAGTTGAAAATCACCTCTGACGAAAATCATCTCCCTATCAAGTTAACAGTTACCTCTGATAGTCCTATTCCAAAACTAAACACGTTAACCATCACCTCTGTTTAGTCAGCTTGTCCCTATCACGACCAGATCCTCTGAATAGGTTAAGCTCCAAGACACGTTTAATGTCACCTCTGTCTTTTCCTGATTCGTCATACTAGATGTCACTGAACGGTTAGGATTAAAATAAGCACGTTAATATTATACCTCTGCTTGACCTAAAATAAGCACGTTAACATTATACCTCTGCTTGTCCTCTAATGAGGACGTTAAAATCATACATCTACTTGTTATGGAATAAATAAATATATTAACAGTTATCCCTATCGACCAAATCTTTTAAAAAGTCTATAACCAAAATTAAAAAATCCAAAGTATTTCGAAATTCAGTACGGTTCAATACAGAACTTCAAAAACTTTGGAGGGGGTTATGTAGACACTAAAAATAATTAATTAAATAAATAAATAAATAAATAAAAAAACCCTAATTTTGCTAAGTGGGCACACCGGGTTGCAACCCGCGGGGGCACCCGCGGGAAGCAACCCGCGGGAGCAGCCGCGGGTTGCAACCCGCGGGAAGCAACCCGCGGGAGAATTCCCGCGGGTTGCAACCCGCGGGAGCCCCCGCGGGTTGCCACCCGCGGGAGGATTCCCGCGGGTGGCAACCCGCAGGGGCGATCCCGCGGGTTGCCACCCACGGGTTGTTTTTCATTGTTTTCCGTTGTTTTATTTCCTATTTTATTTTCCTGATATCCCGTGATCCGCTTTTTCAGGAGAGAATTGAGCTGGATTTCGAGCTTCTAGGGTTTTATAAAATACAGGAATTTAACGGGAGAGGGGACTTTTCTTTGGAGCCGGCAAAGCGATTCTTCACAGAGGGTTGAGAGAGATCAGAAGGAGCAGGTTTTCTTCACAGATCCCCTTCCAAGTTGGATAGTCAACGGAGGCAGCAATAAGACTCCACCGCCACCCGTACCCACTCAAAAAAGGGAATCCACCAATATTCCCGTTCTTGTAATTCTTCGAAATTTTTGTAATCTAAATTCCTATTGTAATTCATCAATTTTGCAATGGAATCAAATGTTCAATTTTCGAGCGTACAACTGCTACTCAAAATAGCCTCGCGTTTTCAGCGCGACTGCTACTCAAAAGAGCCTCGCGTTTTCAGCGCGACTGCTACTTAAAAGAGCCTCGCGTTTTCAGCGCGACTGCTACTTAAAAGAGCCTCGTGTTTTCAGCGCGACTGATACTTAAAATAGCCTCGCATTTTCAGCGCGACTGCTACTTAAAATAGCCTCGCGCTTTAAACGCAAGGATGACGCGATAACTTCACGTAAGAAGGCAGTCAGAGACTTTTCTTCTTCTCCAAGCCTCACGGCAGGAGTACGGCGATCTCGCCGGTAAAGGAGTTGATTGATCAGTTATATTTAAGCCAAATCACTCTAGAAATGTTCTAAAGAGTCTCGATGGAGAGATTCTTACCCCCGATGGGCGAAATGTGGGCTGGCGCGTCGCCACCACTGCTTGCGCCAGTCGCCGATGATGGAGCCGCTCGAGAAGTAGCACGAGTTTTGGGAGCCATTGCTGAGAAAAATCGACTGAAAATTTGGAGAAACTCGGTCGGAAGAAGATTGGGTCGTCTGAACTCTGATCGCCTGAATCTCTAAGTTTCTGGAAAATTCTCAAATAGAGTGAGAAAGATAAGAAATAGAGATTTCTTTTAAATGAAAGGAACCGCCTCTTGGAATTCGGTGCGAATTTCGGAGAAAGTGACTGGTCAGTTACTCTCTAAAACGCGAAGCTATTAGCCTCGCGCGACTAAGAAAAAACAAAGATATTAACTCCATGCAACTCCGAGAAACGCGAAGATAACTTGATCTTTTAGCTTCGCATTCTCATGAAAAACTTGGATTTTTGGCTAAGTTGAAGATGATCCATGTCCGATCACTTCAGGTATTAATGATCTAAGCTACGCAGAAGAGCCTTAGATTATTTTACCAGAATTATTAACCATCTGTTTGTTGAGCAAGTAAAATTATTGAAGCCAACAGATAGAGAGGAAAATAATTTATCTTTATTCATGAAGTAAGAGATTACAAAGAGGGAGTTATAGCTCTCCCAAAAACTTTTACATGATCAACTCATCAATAACTAAACAGTAAGATTTCTCTACGGGGTGTTGAAGCTCAGTTCCCTGGTTCACATGCAAAAGAACTCCAGATTTCTCTACGGGGTGTTGAAGCTCAGTTCCCTGGTTCACATGCAAAAGATCTCCTCTGCAAATGTCAATTCGGATCTGTCATCTGAAATGAAGCACGAGAGGAAAGGAAAGTGCTGCACTGAAGCGCAATTCTGCACTGCAAGTGCTGCAGCTCCTTATTTACAGCCCCTTCAGGAGTTTATCTCTCGGAGCCAGAGCTTGAAACTTGCAACTATATTGTAAAGCATATGCTTCTGACTTCCTTAGAGTTACTTTTGCTGATGAAGATCGATGAACCCACATACATTCCTCTTCAGAAAGGACTGGACTTACTGCAAAAGGAACAGAGTTTCCAAAAGAGTGAAAACGTGGAGCTAAGCTAACTCCGCGCACAGTTGAAGAAATAACCTCGCGCTTTAAACGCAGAGGATGATGCGATAACTTCGCGTAAAGGAGGGACAAGATTCCTTTCTGCTCTTTCCTTCTCTTTCAAATTCATCGCGACTGCTAATCAAAGATAGCCTCGCAATTCATCGCGACTGCTAATCAAGGATAGCCTCGCAATTCATCGCGACTGCTAATCAAGGATAGCCTCGCAATTCATAGCGACTGCTAATCAAAGATAGCCTCGCGGATTCATCGCGACTGCTAATCAAAGATAGCTTCGCAATTCATAGCGACTGCTAATCAAAGATAGCCTCGCGGATTCATCGCGACTGCGAATCAAAGATAGCCTCGCAATTCATAGCGACTGCTAATCAAAGATAGCCTCGCAATTCATCGCGACTGCTAATCAAAGATAGCCTCGCGGATTCATTGAGACTACTAGTAAAGCCCCGCGTTTCAAGCGCAGAGATGACACAATAAAACGGCGATCTCGCCGACAAGATAAATAAGAGTAAACCAAGCCAAAATATCTCAAGATGGTTCTGAGAAAACCAAGAGATGAGGTTTTTACCTTCGGAAGATGCTGCATAGACTGGTTTGCGTTTACCTTCACGGCTGCTGCCATTAACGCCGGCCAACTTGCGAAAAGCCAAACTCCTCTGGAGAGACATCCTATGAAGAATTGAACGAAGATCAGTTGAAGATCATTCGTGAGTCACTCGAGTTCTCAGAAATTCTTCGGATGAGATGAAGAAGAAGATGGGCCGGGAGCTCTATTTAAACAGAATTTCCGTCGCTTGGTATTCGGCGTGGAAACTCAGGGTAATTAATGACATAATTACTCATGTCACTGAAGACGAAGTGAAGCTGATTAGCTCCGCGTAAGTGAGCGTAATGCGAGATAGACTTGGTATTCTAACTCCGCGTTTTCAGTTTGAAGATCCAAAGTATTTCAAAATCTGCTGAAGTCTAAGCCATTTTGAAAACTTTGGAGGGAGTTCTGTTGGCAGTGAAAATTTCTAAGTTAAAAGGATTTTCCACAACAGAACGCGGAGCTAATTCAATAGCCCTGCGTTTGGTTACATTAACCCTGCGTTTGAATAAAACGCGGAGATGTTTAATAGCTCCGCGTTGATTCCGCAGTCTGGCTTATATTAGCCTCGCGTTTGAGTAAAACGCGGAGATGATCAATAGCTCCGCGTTAGCTCCGCGTTTTGGTTATTTAGCGCCGCGTTTTAATGCGATTAAAGCTCCGCGTAAGCAGATAACCAGAATCTCATATTGATTGAGATTATGATTTTGGGCTTATCCAAATACCCGAATCAAGTCTAATCAGAATTCCATCAAAACTAAGATATTTGATTGGAATCCTTGATGAATGCGAGTTCTATTTAGATAGAAACTCTTGCATTAACCTGGGGCTATAAATACCTTCTTGGTGAAACCCTAAAGGATCTTTTGGAAGTTTTGGTAAAATTCAAGTACGCGTGAGAGCCTTGAACTAATCAAAACCAGAGATCAGGGAGCTTCTTCTTTTTTGGCATCGGAAGCCTCCTATCGATCCTTTGGCAATTCAAGTACGCGAGAGAGCCTTGAA
This sequence comes from Dracaena cambodiana, assembly GCA_036321105.1. Classification (NCBI taxonomy): domain Eukaryota; kingdom Viridiplantae; phylum Streptophyta; class Magnoliopsida; order Asparagales; family Asparagaceae; genus Dracaena; species Dracaena cambodiana. The sequence goes on along the minus strand of JAYEPQ010000007.1, from coordinate 8,216,584 downwards.
GCCTTTGCTGATCATCCTCTGAAATCTTAGAGAATTCAAGTTACGCATAGAGTCTTGAGTTCGTGAAGATCAGAGAAAATCACCATCTTCTTTCTGGAGTTCTTGAGAAGTTCGAGTTACGCGAGAGAGCCTTGAACAAATCAAAGCCAGAGAAGATCGTCTATATTCGGCCGATATCTTTAAAAGAGAAGATTTCAACGTACCGATCGTCCAAAGGAACTGCTTGACAGATCCCATCGCCACAGATCCCACAAATATTGTAAAAGAGAGAGATTGAACTATAAAATCCTCTCGTTTGTTCTTTTTTATATCTTGTTCACTTTCATTGTAATTTAAGTTAATTCAATGGGAGGAAGCGAAGGAACTTTTGCGACGAACAGTGCCGAATACTAAGGGGCGGGTTTTCTCATTTAAATAGAGTCTTTAACTCTTCTTCTTCCTCACTTCATAAAAAACATTTTCCAGAGATCAGGGCTCAAGAACTCCGGCGATCAAAAACCCTAGCAACCGACCAGTTCTTCTCCCATTTTCGTTTGATTTTCTCCAAAAAATTTGAGATCAATGGCACCCAAGAAGATCGCAACTTCTTCTCGCGCCTCCTCACCATCGGCAGCCAGTGCTAGCAGCGGCGGCAGCGGCCGAGGGAGTGGCCGCAGCGGCGAGCTAGCCCACGTTGCGCCAATCGGAGGTAAGAACCTCTGGATTTGGACACTTTAGGATATTTTTGGAGTGATTTGGCTCAGTTTTGACCGGCCAATCACCTTTCTAACCGGCGAGATCGCCGTACTCCGGCCGAATGGCTTGGAGAAGAAGAAAGGCCCCTGGCCTTCTTCTATGCGAAACTATCGCATCATCCTCGCATTTGAAACGCGGGGCTATTTTGACTAGCTGTCGCGTTTCAACGTGAGGCTATTTTGACTAGTTGTCGAATTTCAACGCGAGTCTATAAATTTTAGCTCGCGTTTGTAAACGCGAGGCTATCTCCTTAGCTTTGCGAGGAGTTATTTTTAGTTTCGTGCGGACTGATTTTTAGTTTCGCGCGGACTAATTTTTAGCTTCGCGCGGACTAATTTTTAGCTTCGCGTTTTAGTGAAACGCGAGGCTATCTCCTCAGCTCCGTGCGGAGTTATTTTTAGCTCTGCGTTTCTATACTTAGAAGATTTTTCGGATTTCTCAAATCATTTTCTAACTCTTGATTCTTCTTTTGCAGTGGGGTATTCGGTGGACGCTCTCCCCATAGGCATTACTTCGGATTCACTGGGGGTGCGGATCTGATGGTCCAATTTTGTTTCACCACTATTTTAGCTGCATACAAGCCGGGCTTGAGGGAGCGCAGGAAGAAATTAATCAGGTACCACCCTGCTACTGCACGGGAGATCATCACCGATGCAGCTGTAGATACCAAAAAAATAAAAAAAAAATAAAAAATTAAAAAAAACTGCTAAGTGGGCACACCCGCGGGTTGCACCCGGGGGTTGCACCCGCGGGTTGCAACCCGCAACCCGCGGGAGCCCCCACGGGACGGGAGCACCCGCGGAAGCCCCCGCGGGTTGCCACCCGCGGGAGGATGCCAACCCGCGGGGGCGATCCCGCGGGTTGCCACCCGCGGGAGCGATCCCGCAGGTGCCAACCCGAAGGTTGTTTTCCGTTCTTTTCCGATTATTTATTTCCTATTTTATTTCGCTAATATTCCGTGATCCGGTTTTTCAGGAATAATCGAGCCGGATTTGGAGCTTCTTCGGTCTATAAAACACAGGAATTTAACTGGAGAGAGGGCTTTTGGATTGAGAGATTTTGGGACGATTACGGGTGAGCTCGTGAGATCAAAAAAAAGAGCAGAGCCATCTTCTCCTGGTCGGACGGTCAACAGAGGCATCAACGAGACTCCATCTCCACGCGAACCCACACATAAAAAAGGGAATAAATTAATATTCCCGTTCTTGTAATTTCTCGGATTATTTTGTAATCTTAATTCGTTGTAATTCAAATAATTTTTGCAATGGAATCAAAGATGCAATTTTCGGGCAAACAAGAACTGGCGACCACAGTTGGAGCCCCTCTGTTTACCACAGAGAATCTGGTGGCGCAGTCCGACCGGGTGCTGATTGGCTCAATGGTTGAGACGCTGGTCATAGAAGTTGACCAGCAAAAATATGAGGAATTTATTTCTTCCTCTGATTCGGAGCCTAGGCGTCATCGCCGGGTGACGATGAAAAAAGGTGAGGCGTCATCGCCCACCGGAAAAGCGTCATCGCCTATGAGAACTTATGAGGCGTCATCGCCCGTTCGAACTAACAGGACGTCATCGTCTGTCAAGAACACGGCGTTATCGCCCATTCCAAAGTCAAGCCAAAAGTCAAACCAGTCCCTGACCCACTCTCAGAAGAGAAACCTGAGGCGTAAGGCCCAGCGGGCCTGCCTCAACAGTGCCTCTGGAAAATTGCGGTCAGAAAATCCAGATCAGGAAACATCAGAGAAGAAAAATTCCAAAAATGAAAATCCGCAGGCAGAAGTGCGGGTTGCACCGCACGGGGGCAACCCCGCGGTTGCAACCGCGGGTGGAAACCCGCGGTTCCAACCGCGGGTCCAATCCCGCGGTTGCAATCGTGGGTGGAAACCCGTGGTTCCAACCGCGGGTTGCACCCCGCGGGTGCAATCCCGCGGTTGCAACCGTGGGTGCAAACCCGCGGTTCCAACCGCGGGTTGCACACCGCGGGTTTCCCTCGGGTTGCACTCCACAGAAAAAATTAGGGGTTGGTTCTGATGTCTATTCGGGCACACGCACAGTGAGCACACAGCGCACATCTAACTTTTTGGTTACTCTCTCAGGTGTACCATCCAGTTCCTCTACAAACAAATATAAGGATGTGCTCATGAACTCACCTGAGGATAGGTCTTCAAATTTCTCTTCGGATGAACATATTCATGATAGAATCCTCCAAATCCCGAAGAACAAGTCAGATGCGTGCGGGGCCCGTACAACTGCACAGGCCAGCACACACTCCAGAAGAATCCGCGGAAGGGTTGGAGAACAATCTGATTCGGGAAAAGAGCCCAGCCCTGAAATATTACAAACTCTCCAGTATTATGAACCAAGTTTGCGACGCAAGCGGCGTCAGGTTGCAAATAGAGATAAAGAAGTATCTCAAGACTTGAGAGAATACCTCAATTGGAAGAAGAACTCTGCACAGAATACTCCTCAATGCCAATGCGAATAGTTAATCTCAACTGTTCTATCAAACTGCGAGTGCCATCCGAGATGGTCCGTTTTTGAGCGGATCACCGAATCCAAAAGAATACGGACGGTAAAGAGGGTGTGCTCTGAAACCGATCTACCTGCCGCCTCATCACATATGGTTAATAAAGGCAAAAAGGTGGTCGGAAACAACCCTTCGGATAAGAAAATCACTCCAGGATCAAAAGGAGTTTCTATCGAACCAGAGGGCGCGCTTCTAGAAGAAGTCTCTGAAAGGCTTGAGAGACAAGAAAAACGTCTCGAACAGCAAGAGGAGACCATAGAAGAAATGAAACAACTTTTACTTGAGTTGTTAGCCCAAACTAGAAAGAACCAATCCTCGTCATCCGTTTCTGGTCGGCAGAAAGGAAAACAGCCTGTCCAGATAAATGAGGACAGCGAGGATGAAAATGAAGAAATTCCTCCTCATTCAAGAGAGGAAGAGGAAATGAAGGTTACCATCAACCCTCACGCAGAGAAAATAGAGAAGATGGAGAACCAACTACAAGCTCTTCTTCATCGCAAGAAGCTACAAGAGGTGGGGGGTAGTACGTCCTTATCCCATAGAATGGGAAACCGTACCTTACCCTGCAAAATATGAACCGTTGAATCTTCAATCATTCGACGGTAAAGGTTCGCCGCAACAGCACATCTTCTACTTTCTGTCGCAGACAGGACATCTCATGGGGAATGATCCGACCATGACTAAGATATTTGCGAGTACTCTACGGGGGCCCGCATTTACCTGGTTCATGCAGCTACCCCAGGGATCAATTAAATCATGGGCTGATGTAGAACGTGAGTTCCTAGCCCGATTTTTTGAAGATGATACTGAAGTCTCGATACTATTTTTGCTAGCAGCGAAGCAAGAAGAAGGCGAAACGGTCAAAACTTATGTCGAGCGGTTCCGAGAACTTTCTGTTCGATGCCCACATGGCATGACACAGGACACACTTGTGGAAACCTGCAGACACAACTTGCTGACCGATATCCTAGACAAGATGGGCTCGGTCGAATCCAAATCCTGGAAAGATCTGCTTAAGCAAGGTGAACAGGCTGAAGAGATACTTCGACGCCTCGAAGAACAACAGTCTGCAACCGGAGACGGTACAAACGAATCTCCATTCCATTTTTCCCGTTCCAAAGGGAAAGACATAATGGCAATGGCGGTAGAAAGTACACCGAAGCAGAAACCATGGCCAACTACAAGCAACATAGCAAAGTCACCCAGGCTTCAAAAGCAGTATTCGTTCAAGGATGAACATACTGCTACTATGTTCAATCTGCTCAGCAAGCGCAAGATGCTCAAGTTGCCGGAGAGCAAGAGACCTGAAGAAGTAGGGAAGACTAACGATCAGAATTACTACCTGTACCATCGGATTGTAGGTCACCCCATAAAAAATTATTTTATCTTAAAAGATAAAATTCAAGCGTTGATTGACGCTGGGGCAGTTCAGCTCAAAATTGAACAAAAAAGGAGTTAGAGCTAACTCCGACACATCTAATGTGTGTGGTCTAAAGGTACCACTTGGGCTCACAATAATTCCCAAAACGAGATCAGGACGGTTAATTTAAACCCCCATAATAAAAAAAAAAATTTATTATGAATTACCCAACGCCGACAAGGCTACGGGAAGAGAATAAATTTCTCGCCAACCCCACCATACTGTGGGTAAAAGCATGAATCACCCAATGCCGACAAGGCTACGGGAAGAGAATAAATTTCTCGCCAATCCCACCATGCTGGGGGTAAAAGCATGAATCACTCAACGCCGACAAGGCTATGGGATGAGAATAAATTTCTCGCCAACCCCACCATACTGGGGGTAAAAAGTATGAATTGCCCAACGCCGCTAAGGCTACGGGAAGAGAATAAATTTTTCGCCAATCCCACCATGCTGGGGGTAAAAAGCATGAATTACCCAACGCCGACAAGGCTACGGGAAGAGAATAAATTTCTCGCCAACCCCACCATACTGGGGGTAAAAAGTATGAATTGCCCAACGCCGCTAAGGCTACGGGAAGAGAATAAATTTCTCGCCAACCCCACCATGTTGGGGATAAAAAGCATGAATTACCCAACGCCGACAAGGCTACGGGAAGAGAATAAATTTCTCACCAACCCCATCATACTGGGGGTAATAAGTATGAATTGCCGAACGCCGCTAAAGTTACGGAAAGGAAATAAATTTCTCACTAACCCCATCATACTGGGGGTAGAAAGTATGAAATGCCCAACGCCGTCAAGGCGACGGGAAGAGAATAAATTTCTCGCCAACCTCACCATACTGGGGGTAAAAAGTATGAATCACCCAATGCTGTTAAGTTACGGTAAGAGAATAGATTTCTCGCCAACCCATTCATACTGGGGGTAAAAGTATGAATTGCCCAACGTCGCTAAGGCAAAGGGAAGAGGAAAAGTTTGGTATTTAAACCCAAACGAAACCCTCGACAACTCACTATGCTGAGGATAATAGCATGGCTAGCCCAACTCAAACGATAGTTGGTAAAGGCAAAATCAAATCTGTTGATAGCTGGGGGTTTGCTAAAAATCCCACGACAAATCTGTCACAACAGTATTCTTATCCGAATATAAGAATACATCACTGCCCTAAGCTGCTAAGGCAAAGGGAAGAGGAAAAGTTTGACATTTAAGCCCAAACGAAATTCTTGACAACTCACCATGCTGAGGGGAATAGCATGGCTAGCCCGACTCAAACGGTAGTTGGTAAAGGCAAATCAAACCCGTTGATAACTGGGGGTTTGCTAAAAATCATAATCAGATAAATCTCCTGTCACGTTAAGATTTCACCTCTGACAGCAAAACTTTTCTTGTCATTTTGCTCCAACAGAGCAAGCGACACTCCAAAATATTAGTCAAGTTAAAATCATACCTCTGACATCATAATTCAAAATCAAATGAGATAAGATCCGATTAAATTCCTTGTCACGTTAATAAAATCACCTCTGACAGAAAAGAAAATTCATACTTCATCAAGTCCAACATTACAACTTCTGATGAACGTGCTTTTTGATATCGTTAAGTTGAAAATCACCTCTGACGAAAATCATCTCCCTATCAAGTTAACAGTTACCTCTGATAGTCCGATTCCAAAGCTAAATACGTTAACCGTCACCTCTGTTTAGTCAGCTTGTCCCTATCACGACCAGATCCTCTGAATAGGTTAAGCTCCAAGACACGTTTAATGTCACCTCTGTCTTTTCCTAATTCGTCATACTAGATGTCACTGAACGGTTAGGATTAAAATAAGCACGTTAATATTATACCTCTGCTTGACCTAAAATAAGCATGTTAACATCATACCTCTGCTTGTTATTAACGTCACCTCTGTCCTCTAATGAGTACGTTAAAATCATACCTCTGCTTGTTATTGAATAAATGAATATGTTAACGGTTATCTCTATCGACCAAATCTTTTAAAAGGTCTATAACCAAAATTAAAGAATCCAAAGTATTTCGAAATTCAGCACGGTTCAATACAGAACTTCGAAAACTTTGGAGGGGGTTATGTAGATACCAAAAAAATAAAAATAAAAAACTGCTAAGTGGGCACACCCTAGGGTTGCACCCGCGGGAGGATTCCCGCGGGTGCCAACCCGTGGGGGCGATCCCGCGGGTTGCCACCCACGGGAGCGATCCCGCGGGTTGCCAACCCGCGGGTTGTTTTCCGTTCTTTTTCGATTATTTATTTCCTATTTTATTTCACTAATATTCCATGATCCGGTTTTTCAGGAATAATCGAGCCGGATTTGGAGCTTCTTCAGTCTATAAAACACAGGAATTTAACTAGAGAGAGGGCTTTTGGATTGGGAGATTTTGGGACGATTACGGGCGAGCTCGTGAGATCAAAAAAAAGAGCACATAAAAAAGTTCGTTGTAATCTTCTCCTGGTCGGACGGTAAACAGAGGCATCAACGAGACTCCATCGCCACCTGAACCCACACATAAAAAAGGGAATAAATTAATATTCCCATTCTTGTAATTTCTAGGATTATTTTGTAATCTTAATTCGTTGTAATTCAAATAATTTTTGCAATGGAATCAAAGATGCAATTTTCGGGCAAACAACAGCTTTCGAGGCCACCAACCGAGAAGTGTTGGAGAAGCCCGCTTTTCTCTTGGGAGATGCAATGGAGCATTCAAACCAGATCCTCTTTGAAGAGGAGTGCATGTGGCTCTACCAGTCGGCGACCTGCTGATATTTCTATCCAGCATGGAGCGCAGCTATCCTCTGGTCTATCTTCAAAGGCTAGCCATGCACCAATCTTCATCAGCGAAAGTAACTCTTAGAAAGCCAGAAGCATATACTTTACATTATAGTTGCAAGTTTCAAGCTCTGGCTCCAAAAGGTAAACTTTTGAAGGAGTTACAAGAACTCTGCGGCATCTCATTAAGTTTTCTTGAGGACCATTTCTGTTAGATGACAATCTCTGTCGCTTTCTAAAGCGATAGAGATGATCATGAAGTATAAGGGCTTGTAGCATGTCGAATTCAACTTGTGCATCTTCATTAGGATTCTTGTAGCAGTATCTTCAGATGATCTACTAAGAACTTTAAACAGATCATAATTGACATTTGCAAAGGAGATCTTTTGCATGTGAACCAGGAAATTGAGCTGGAAAAGCACCTCGTATGGCACAGTACAATCAACAAGATAGTTTAAAATAGGAGGGCATAATAAGGAGCCGTGCTTTTGAAGAATCTCATCAGCGGTTGACCCAGCAATTCGCATTAAATGACGATGACTTGCACCGGCAAGCTCAACATTCCTTAGAGAAGACTCGTCGTCGAGTTATTGATGAGTCGACGAATAGGTTAAAGCTTTTGGGAGAGCTATAACTCCCTCTACTTTTGTAACTTTTTGCTTTATGAATAAAAACAATTCTTTTTCTTTTTATCTGTTGGCTACAAAATTTGCTTGCGCAGCAAATAACTTGTCATTAAAATAGTTCATCGTTTTTTATAAAACAATCCAAGACTCATTTGCGTAACTTAGATTTTTAATACCAACCGGGTTACAATTATTAACCTCGGTAAAGCCCTTTTAAACAGAGCTAAATGATAGTTTGGTGAAAGTATTTAACTACTTATACCAGGATGATCGGGTCAGGACCATTAACTTAGACAGAGGCGCCTAATTGCACATGCCTTAGTTTGATGGAGGCAGTTCAAGACTCTTATGCGTAACTTGAACTTGCATATGCCAAAATGATCGGGTCATGATCATCAGATTTCGGCAGAGGCACCTAGTTGCACATGCCTAGTCCAAGTGCTCATATGCATAACTTGAACGAGTGAATGGTTATACCTCTAGGGATATGAACCAGATGTGATAGTAAATGATATTCCCTTTTTTTTTTAGGCATAGTACTTTTTTAAAAATTTGCCGTTAATAGGCATCATCATCCTGTCACCATCCTGGTTCATTAAGCGATAGGCTCCACTAGAGTATACCGTCTCGACGATGAACGGTCCTTCCCACTTGGTTCAAATTTACTCTTAGTCTTGTGGGTTAGAATCATTGGCCTTTTAATAACCAGAACCAAGTCTCCTTATTTAAAGGTCCTTGGTTTAACGTTCTTATTGAACGCTTTCAAGATTCGGGCTTGATACAACTCAATTTGTTGTTGAGTCCGGATACGTTTTTCATTCAACGCTTCTAATTCTCACAATCTTTGTTGATGGCGTTTTTCTGTCATCATCTTTGTGGCTAGGGCCACTCTTAATGATGGTATCTGGACTTCAAAAGGCAAGACGGCCTCACTTTCGTAGACCAAGGAGAACGGGGTAGGTTTAACGTGGTGCGATAAGCCCACAAATACTCTCCCAGCTTTTCATCCTAGTCTCGTTTGTTAGAGGAGACGAACTTCTGAAGGCGCTTAATAATAGTCTTATTAAAGGCTTCGGCCAATCCATTTGCCGCAGGGTTATATGGCGTTGAAGCAACATCTCTGATCCTGAACTTATCATAGAATATTGAGAACCCCTGGCTGATGAACTGCGGTTCATTATCGTGAATGATTCTTCGGGGACGCCAAAACGGTAAATAACATGATCTTAATGAATTTAATCACATCCGTCGTTTTTACCTCTCTCATAGGCACGGCTTCGGCCCACCTTGAAAAATAATCGGTTATTACGAGAATAAACCGATGTCCTCTGGATGACGGGGGAGTTATTGGCCCCACAATATCCATTCCCCATGCTTCAAATGGCCAACTAGCAACGGTACTGTGCAAGTATTTTGGGGGTTGATGAATGAAATTAGCATGTACTTGACATTCATGGCACCGTTTAGCGTACGCTATTGTTTCTATAATCATCTTCGGCCAGTAGTATCCTAGCCTTCTTATGCGGTCCCCGAGTTTTGGACCGGACTGGTGAGCTCCACACACTCCATCATGTATTTCTCTCAGTACTTTATCTGCTTCTGCCTTTGATATGCAGCGTAGCAGGAGACCATCACTTGACTTTTTGTATAAAGTTTAAACCATATGATCATAATAAAATCTTTGAGCCTTCCTCTTTATCGAGACGGCTTCCTTCGGATCCTCTGGCAACATCCCATATAAGGCATAATCTACAAACGGAAATCGCCAATCACGGGGTTCTAGAGTTAAGCCTGCTTGGAACACCTCCCTGGTTTGGAAAACCGTATCTGGATGGAGAAGTTCTCTGCTACCAATAGTGATACTTTTAGCCGCACCAGGTGGGATTGCAAATGTTGCAGCTAGTACGGCAAGGGCATCCGCAGAGACGTTCTCGTTCCGAGATATATGATAGATATAAAATTGTTTAAAATATTCTGCCAGCTCGACGGCTAGCTGATGGTAGGGGATGAGGGCTTCATGTCTGATTTCATACTCACCCGTCATTTGGTTGACGATGAGCTTAGAGTCTCCATATGCCTCTAGATAGTTCACCCCCAGTTGCAGAGCCATTTTTAAACCAATAATGAGCGCGTTGTATTCCGCCACATTGTTCGTACACGGCTCTGTTAGTGAATAAACATTAGGCAATATGTGTTTATGTGGGGATATCAGCACAACCCCCACTCCAGCAGCAGATCGTCTGGCAGCACCATCAAAGAATATCTGCCATGGTTGTTTTTTATTAGTTGCGTTGACTTCTGACGTCTGTTTAGAGTTGGACCAAATTGGATGGTCTGCTAGGCTTTTTGAGGAATGAAGTGTATATCATATGGCGATAGCAATAATGCCCATCTCGCTAATTGGCTGTTTAAGGATCCCGATTTTGTCATCAGGATTTTCAAGGGATTAACCCATGATATGACATGAATTGTTTGCCCTAAAAGATAGTGTCGCATTTTCTGAACAGCGAACACTAGGGCTAAACATTCTTTTTCAATCGGGGTATATCGATGCTCGGCCCCGATCATTGTCCGACTTAAGTAATAAAGGGCGTGTTTATGGTCGTGCTCATTATACTGAGCAAGTAATGCTCCTAACGCATTATCCATGGCTCTTACATATATGAGGAATGGTTGCCCAGGGACCGGTGCTATGAGGACGGGAGGTTTGGTAAGATATTCTTTGAGATCGTCAAACGCCTGTTGACACGCCTCATCCTATACAAAGGAAACCCCCTTTTTCATGAGTTTGGAAAATGGCTGGCATCGTCCTGATATGTTAGAGATAAAGCGCCGGATATAGGCCAGTTTTCCTTATAACCCCCTTAATTCTTTAAGATTGCGGGGAGGCGGCATCTCGTTGATCGCTTTTACTTTTTCAGGATCATGGTAAATTCCTTCTGAGGTAACTATGAACCCAAGGAATTTCCTGTTGGACACCCCCATGAAAGACTTGGCAGAGTTCGTTTTCAAGTGATGTTTTCGCATAAGATCGAAAACTGTTCTTAGATCCTGAAGATAGTTGTCTTTGTTTTTGCTTTTGACTATTAGGTCATTCACATAACACTCTACCGTTTTGCGCAGATGTTCTTTAAATATAATACTCATTGCACGTTGGTAAGTGGCACCAACGTTCTTTAGCCCAAAGGGCATTATTGTATAACAGTACACCCCAGCGGCGTTCTGAAAGCCGTATGTTTTTCATCGTCTGGGTTCATTTTGATCTGATTGTAGCCTGAGAAGCCATCCATAAAGGACATCATTTCGTAACCGCAGGTGCTATCAATCATTACATCGGTAATTGGGAGTGGGAATTCATCCTTGGGTCATGCAGCATTTAGATCCCGAAAATCAGTACATATCCGGATCTTGTCATTCTTCTTACGAACTGGTACTATATTAGCCACCCAATCGGGATGTTGCGCTTCACAGATAAATCCTGATTTTATGAGCTTATTAACCTCGGCAACTATCGCTTCCATCAATTCCGGTCGAAAATGCCTCTGTTGTTGTTTAACTGGCTTGGCGTCTTCTTTGATATTTAGCCGGTGTGTGGCAACTTGAGGATCAAGACCGGACGTGTCTTCATAGCTCTATGCGAACACATCTATATACTCCTTGATAAGAGATATAAGTTTCTCCTTTTCCAAGGGAGTCAGTGTGTCACTTATAAAAATGGGCTTCGGATTCTCTTCCGTTCCCATATAAACTTGTACCAGTTTATCCTCTGTGGGCGGGTCGTGCTGTTCAAAGCGGACATCCCAGAGAGTGTCCATATGTTTTGCCCAGGAATCATCTTGCACATCAATTGGTTCCTCGTCGCTTTCTGGTGCGGCTGAAACCATGTTTACTGTTAGAGATTGAAACCAAGCACCGGTACTTAAATCCGAATCATGTTCGAGTGGAGTAAGTTCTCATTGGCCGAAGAGCTTTCTTCGTATTTGTGTGGTGATGAGGGAGGAGTAGATACATAGCCCAACCCCCTTCTAGTTCTCTGATAATAGTCCGGACTCTTCCCTCTTGGTCTAAACGAGAATATGAGATTTCGTCGCCCTTTCCCAAAGTTCAATCCGTTTTTGGGTAAAATTATAACCCATCTTTTCCATCATTTGTCGAGATTTCTATTCATATAAGTAAAATTGAGGTGATGTTTGTTCATCACTTTCACTACTTTGTCTTTGGTTAGGCGACGTGATCACTTTGCCGAAGACAATCGGTTTATGCGATACATGTCGCGGTGGTACTTCAAAGAAGTGATCTCGTCCTTTTGTTATTTTAGACCGTGAGATGAGAGACGACCTTATTGGCAAATGATATGCCGCCAAAACTTCAAGTTCGGATAGGTCATCTGCTCGGTGGATGTACAAAAAGGCTCAGACTCTGTAGCTACAGCAGGCTCGTAGACTAATTTTATATTTTCATTAATAATCCACTCATCCTCTGCTACATTGGCTACATTATTATAAATATTCATTTTAAGATTTATACGAGGGTTAATTTCGTAATCACCCCCATTATCCTTTTCCAGGGATTCGTACTCAGTATCGGCCTCGTTGCCGCTATCTTCGGGTTCTTGAGGACTTTTATATTTATTGTTGGAGACTTCGTGGGCTGCTTTATAGATCATAGTATCCGTGAAGTAGTTCTCTAATCCTTTGAATGGCTACCTATCTACAACTAATGTCCGGACTTCTCCTTGATCATTGCAGTATTTCATGCACTGGTGGAGAGTCGACGGGACTATCATATAGGCGTGTATTCATGGTCGCCCCAGTAAAATGTTATAAGACGTATCTGCGTCTATAACATAGCGTGTAACCTCTGTCCTCAAATCTCCGATTTGACACCGAAGTCGGATTTTGCCAAGAGGACAGCTGTCATTAGCGTTAAACCCGTATATAATAGTATTTGTCGGTGTCAAACGATGAGGAGAGATTCCCAATAGTTGCATCAGTCTTCTGGGTATAGCGCTTAATGCATACCCCAGATCGATTTGAATACGGTCCACCTTTGTGGATCCGACATATCCGGTGAAATATAAAGGCCTATTATGCTTTATATTTCTTATTTGCATATCCTCTGGAGAGAAAGTAATCTGCGGGACTTGCCTCCTCACTTGATGACAGCGGGGGCAAGAGTCCTGTTCTTGGTCAGCTGGCTCAACAATCTGAGCTAGGAATGACTCAGAGTCTGCCAAGGCCTCTCTTAACGCCTCACGAGTTGATTTCGACAATCGCAACAACTCATAAAGCGTGACTTAAGCTGGAATATTTGTCAATTGAGCTATTATATCAAACTTAAATGCAGCTTCCTTGGCTTCTTCGTCTCTTGCAGGATTTTTCTGGAAACGAAGTCTCTTTTGTTTCGCAGTCTTCGCAAGTTCCCAGTATATATTCTTCGGGTTTACTCTGGTGTAGTCCTTGAGATATGGTTTACCAAATTGAGTGCCGGAAGGGCCCGCACCATCTTGATGAGTGGCCATAGTTTCGGGCTCTTCTTCAGAGTCTGTAAATGCCCCTGCAATTATATATTCGTCTTTTATTTTCGCGGAAATAGTATTATTAGTCCGCTTTTTCTTTTGACCCCTTGCGGCAGTCCACTGTTCATCCTGTAGTAGATCAGGATGGACCCATATGACTTCCCCTCTTTGAGTTGTTATGGGGACAAGTCCTTTCTGGGCCTTTTTATGTGGGTTATGATTTTTCATGACCAGTTTTTCCTCTGGTATTGGGGTCAACCCCGCAGGGAACTCATGGGTTCCGACTACTAGGATTGCCATATTGGCAGTAACCTTCTTTTGCTTCTCTTTTAGCATCAAGACTCTAGCTTCTATCAATACTTAGATCTTGTTCTTTAGAGGATAACAATATCTGGTAGGATGTCCAACATTCATGTGGTAGAGATAATATTTGGGGTCGTTGGTTTTACCACCGTCCTCCGATTTTCTATTTTCTGAAAGTTTCAACATTCCCTTCCTAAGGAGCAGATGGAAGAGTGTAAGCATTTGTTATGCCTTAAAGGTATAGGTCCTTTCTTGCTGGGGCCTATTCTGTCTTATACCTTTTTGATTTTGAGGTTTCGGGCTCGGAGGATTTGTCTTCTGCGGAGCGGTTTCTGATGCCATTACTGCTTTCCCCTTATTTTTATTATTGTTTTGCGCATACGGCTTATTATTTCTAGTATTTCTTGATCTACGAGACTCTTCAACTCTACGGATCAAATCTTCAGCTTGCTCTCCTTATTTGAGCAAATCCTTCCAAGTCTTAGAATCTAGGCCCCCATTTTTAAGACACGTTGGTCTTGAGATTATGCCGACACGTCTCCACCAGAGTTTCCTGGACCATTCCGTATTTGCAATGCACGGACTTCTCCCGGAACCTTTCTATAAAATCTTTTACCATTTCTTGTTCTCCCTGTTTAGTTGCAAGGAGGGAATGAACCAAAATTTTGGTATCATCCTCGAAGAAACGTGCGAGAAATTGCTTTTCAATATCAAACCAGGTATTAATAGTACCTGGGGGCAACTGCATAAACCAAGTGAAGGCAGGCCCTCGCAAGGTACTTGCAAATACCTTGGTCATTACTGGGTCATTGCCCATTAAAAGCCATGCTTGAGACAAAAAGTAATAAATATGTTGACTGGGAGATCCTTTCCCGTCATATGGCTCCAATTTGAGCGATTTGTATTTCTCAGGGTACGGTGCAAAATCCCATTTAGGCGGGTATGGTTTTGAGACCCCTGATTCTTTCAACTATTTCTTGTGCATTAGTTCTTCGAGTTGGCTTTGTAACTTCTCGATTTTCTCTTCATGAGGGTCATGAAAAGAATATTTATCCTCGTCCTCATGTGTCGAGTGGGCCTTTTCTTCTTTATCTTCCTCGTTCATTTTATTGAACGGAGTTTCTTTTCCCTTCTTGGCATTATCCTAGATAATTTTTTGAGTATTTTCAACCACTTTTGAGAGCATCATTTTAAGATCCTCGATTGTCTTTTGTTGCTCCCGAATCATTTGTTCTTGGGCCTCAAATCTTTGGTCGATATCGTCAGATCTATCCATCATATGTTCTGCAATTTAGACGATGCCGAAGAACGAGGAGAGACTATGGCCGAGTTATCACTATCTTCGTCATAAGAACCTTTCACAAGTTTCTTATAGTTTTGGGCCGGGATAGCGCCTGATTTAAGTCGGTAAAAATAATAAGGTTCTTCATCGCTTGATTCTGATCACCATTCTTTTCTGTGATTTTCTTACCCTATCCGACCATATTAGAAGTTACAATTCTCCACTCTTTTCTTCGGGGAGTAATCTTCGTCTTTTTAGCAGGATTTTTGTCCGACTCAGTTAATCGGTTGAATACCGATACCCTGTTCTTGCTGCAGCAGCCACTGTCCATTACAGCAGATACTGCTGTCATAAGCTGCTGGCAGTGACAAGTAGGTTCAGACTGAACTTGGTTCATATTTTTTTCTTGGTTAGATATTCTCTAAGATCAGTGGCCTTAGATATGGAGTCGGGGGACCCACTCATCCATTGAGAGGGTCTAGGGGCCCACTGGGACTTTTTGGAACCATTGGAGTCAGGTTCTGGTCCAACAGTGCAATGATCAACCCTGATTTTATATTCAGGTTTAATTACGCGGAGCTGAGCAGTAGCTTCGCATTTTGATACGCAGAGCTGAGAAGTAGCTTCGCGTTTTGATATACGGGGCTGAGAAATAGCCTCGCGTTTAGATACGCTAGACTCACGTTTTACGCTGGCTTGACGTTTTTGCAGAAGTTTATCTTCTGGAATTTTAGCCCTACGTGGAAGAAAATTCTTGCATGCTGGCTTACTCTTGCGATTAGCGTAAGTCATAACTTCGCGTTTAGCGCGATTTTTGTGATTAACGCAAATTTGCCAATCATTTTCGCGATTTACGCGGAGCTGAGGATTCTTGCGATTACTGCAAGTATTACTGGCTTCGCGTTTATCGCTAAGCTCAGTATTAGCCTCGCGTGGAGAATCACACGCTGGCTCTAAGGAAACTTTATCCTGCGATTAACGCGAGTGCCAGAAATCTTGCATTTATCGAAAGTTGTACTGGCTTCGCATTTATCGCTAAGCTCAGTAGTATTCTCGCGTGGAGAATCACACACTGGCTCTAAGAAAACTTTATTCTCGCGATTAACGTGAGTGTTAGAAATCTTGCATTTATCGCAAGTCTTAGCTTCGTGTTTATCGCGATCTTGGCTGGTCTTGCGATTAATGCGAGCCAGTTTGCAAGGGACTATAGCTTCGCGTTTTGTGAAGTTAGCCTTGCGTTCAATGCGGGCTTTGAGAGCCTTTCGCCTAACTCTCTGATTTCTATTTCGGAGTTGGGTTCTGATCAATCCAGTTCCCGAGCTTTCTTCGGCAGTAAAGAGGTCATCCTCTACTAGGGTTTCCTGCCCAAACGACGGCTCTATGGTCGCGGTCTCCAAGGGTCCACGTTTATCGGTGGGTTTCCCATTACCTGATCCTCGGGTATTGGAACACACGCGACGATAGCGTCGCGTTTCGGTCAGGTTACCTGACTCAGAGGAGAGATACTCCTCGTACTTCTGCTAGTCGATCTCTACGACTAGCATGTTCACGTCGGATCCGATCCTCTCGATGTCAGATTGCGCCACGATCTCTTCTTTGGTGAAAGAGATGTCTTCCACTGTGGTCGCCAGTTTGTTCGCAGCAGAAATTTGCTTTCCTTCCATTGAATACAGCTTAGATTACAATGAAAGTGAACCAGAAAAGAACAAACGAGAGGATTTATAATTATCGCTCTCTTTTACAATAAAACGTGGGATCTCGTAGCGATGGGATCTAACTAGTAGTTCCTTTTGACGATCTGGCGACGATGATCTTCTCTCTTAAAGATAGCGGCCGACTTGATCTTGATCTTCTCTGGTCTTCACGAATTCAAGGCTCTCACGCATAACTCGAATTCTCCAAGATGCGGAAAAAATGATCCAAAAGATCCTTAGGGTTTCCTCAAAGGGGTATTTATAGTCTTAGATCAAATATGAGAGTTTCTATTTAAATAGAATTTGTATTCATCAAGAATTCTAATCAAATATCTTAGTTTTGATTTAAATCTCTTGATTTGAAATTCTGATTGGACTTAATTTGGGTATTGGATAAGTCCAAATCATAATCTCAATCAATTAATGATTATGGTTATCTGCTAACACGGAGCTAATCGCATCAAAACGCGGAGCTAAGAAACTAGAACGCGGAGCTATTGATTAGCTCCGTGTTTTACTCATACGCAGGGCTAAAAATAGCCAAACGCGGAGCTACTAAGTTAGCTCCGTGTTCTGTTGTGGAAAACCCCATTTTACTTGGAAATTTTCACTGTCAACAACCAGTAGTGAAGGGAGTTTCTTCACTGCCGCTTAGGTGGTCCAATAAAATTATTACACATGACACCACTCAAAAGACGGTTAAGCAATTTTTTTTATTTGTTACTTTGAGTGACGCCATGAGTAATAATTTTGTTGGGCCACCTAAATGACGGTTAAGGAACTCTCTTCACTGCCGGTGAATTTCTCGTTTACTATATGTGTGTGTGTGTGTGTGATTACTGTAGGTGAGCCGCCAGCTCAGAAAAAATTACATGAGCTAGCGACAAAAATACAGTAATCCAATGATTTTCCTTCAAACTTTTTCTAGAATTAGAATCCCTATCTCTTTAACTTTAACAAGATAAAATTTCAAGAATTTTGGAGTTCATTTATACTTCATCAAGTAGATACAAAATGTTTATTCATTGAAAACCATTAAAATTTGTGTTCAATTGATGGAGGACCAAATCAAAATTAAAACCCAAGAAATCGGGTATGAGTAAATCCTGGCGGTCGAGATCATAATCCAAAAGAAATTTTTAAATTTTTTTATTAGTGATAGCGGAAATGCACTGCAGCTTAGGTAACTTGCATGACCTGTCAGCTCATTATCTACTAGATAGTTATTTTTTGCTCGGACTTTCAATTGGAAAGTAGGCTTACTAAGAAAAATGGTGTGCTCATTTGGAAAC
Source organism: Dracaena cambodiana (assembly GCA_036321105.1). Taxonomy (NCBI): domain Eukaryota; kingdom Viridiplantae; phylum Streptophyta; class Magnoliopsida; order Asparagales; family Asparagaceae; genus Dracaena; species Dracaena cambodiana. The sequence continues at coordinate 8,198,407 of JAYEPQ010000007.1, read as the reverse complement.
TCCCCTGTTTGTATGTGTGTGTGTGTGCGCGCGCGCACACACACACACATACATATATACAAAGAGAGAGAGAAAACGGAAAATTCACTGACGGTGAAAGTAGTTTCTTTACCGCTGCTTAGGCGGCCCAATAAAATTATTACATGTGACGCTACTCAACTTAAGAAATACAAGAACTCTTTTAACCACTCTTTGAGTGACACCACGTGTAATAATTTTATTAGGTCATCTAAGCGGCGGTGAAAAAACTTGCTTCACCGTCGATAAATTTTTCGTTTGCTCATATATATATATATATATATATATATATATATATATATATATATATATATATATATATATATATATATATATATATATGGAATTGTGTATCTAGGATCCCTCCGTAGGAGAGTTATCTATAGAGGCGACCTAAATCTCAATATAGAGAGTGTATGTGAACGATCTAAACCGTTGATTATAATTCTCATACCCTAAATAAGTGGTATATTAAAAATCATAAGATTTAAATACTTCTTTATCATCAATCAAAATATTTTATTTGATCTATTATTGAAAAGCCATTCATTATATATATATACGATATACAGTAAAAATATATGTAAAATATATGATTTTTTATATACCATTATCTTTGAACATAGAGATTACAATTAATGGTTTGGATCGTCTATAAACACTCTTTAGAGATGCCTCCATAGGTAACTCCCTACAGAGGCACCTTAAGTACACTTTTCCATATACACACACGTGCACACACACACACACACACACACATATATGGATTACTGTAAGTAAACCGCCAGCTCAGGAAAAATTACGTGAGCTAGCGGCCAAAAATAGTAATCCAATAACTTTTCTTCAATTTTTTTTAGAATTAGGATCTCAACCTCTCTAATCTTAATAAAATTAAATTTCATTAATTTGGAGTTTATTTAAACTTTCATCAAGTTGATACAAAATATTTATTCATTAAAAATTGTTAAAATCTGTGTCAACTTGATAGGGGACCAAATCAAAACTAAAAACCAACAAATTTGGTATGAGTGAACTCTAGGGGGTCGATATCATAATCCAAAAGAAATTTCTAAAAAAAAATTATTAGAGCTAGTGGAAATGAACTGCAGCTTAAGGTAACTTCCATGAGGTGTCAGCTCATTTCCATTTTTCCCATATATATAAGCCTAGTTTAAAAAAATCTGAATCTCTTTCCCCTGGTGCAAGCCCATGAAGAAGCTACTCGATGTTGTTGATCAAGACCATGGGAACTCGGGTGAAGGGGGGAGGGATCGGAACGTGTCACTTGCAATTTTCTATGAAGATGGTGTATCCCAGTTGCGGGGGAACACCTTCCGACGGAACGCTTGAGCTCGACGAAGCTCAACAGGGCCACTTCTCTTAGCCAGCAACTAGGGAACACTTTTAGAAAAAAAAGGGTGATTTGAGTTAATGTTTCTTGATCTTCGATTGGTGTTTCATGTATCACACTAAAGCTTGTGTAGCCTATGTATATGAGAAAAATAAAAATGAGCTGACAGCTCACGCAAGTTATCTAAGCTGCAGTTCATTTCTACTATCTCCAATAATCTTTTTAAAAATTTCTTTTGGATTATGATCTTGACCCCCCTAGGGTTCACTAATATCCAATTTCTTAGGTTTTAGTTTTGATTTGGTCCTCATCAAGTTAATACAAATTTTAATGGTTTTCAATGAATAAATATTTTGTAACCAGTCGATGAAAGTTTAAATGAACTTCAAAATTCACAAAATTTAATTTTAATAAAGTTAAGGAAGTATAAATCCTAATTCTAAAAAAATTTAAAGAAAAATTATTAAATTAGTATAGTTTTATCGCTAGCTCACGTAATTTTTCCTAAGCTGACAGCTCACCTACAGTGTGTGTGTGTGTGTGTGTGTACCGCCAGCTCAGATAAATTACATAAGTCAATGGCAAAAAAATAATAATCCTATTATTTTTTTCTAAATAACTTTTTAGATCATGATGTATATAGCCTGAGCTTTTTAAAAATTAAATTTCATAAATTTTGAAGCTTGTTTACCATTGCATTATGTGGATGCAAAATGTTATATTCACTGAAAACTGTTAATTTTGTGTCCAATTGATGAAAAGCCAAATCAAAACTAAAACTTAAAAAATTTAGTATGAGTGAATCCTTAGAGATTGAGATCATAATCTAAAATAATAATTTGAAAAAATAATTATTGGAGATAGTAGAAATAGACTGCAGCTCATGTAAATTATGTGAGCCAGCAGCTCATTTCCATTATTCTAATACACGTGCGCATGCACGCGCACATACATGGATATATTGGAGTACAAAATTGTTGAAGGGAAAAATTTCAAAGACAAAAGAAGAATCAGTAGCTTCACTGCTAGTCAGAAGCAAGGCTATTTATTAGCCTCATATTGGCCAGAAACTTAACTTCGCGTTGAAGAGTAAAACGCGAAGCTAAATCATTAGCTTCGTGTTCAGGACCGTTAGCCTGGTATGGACAAATTATCAGAATCTATAGTTGGTTCTGATTGAGATTTATGATCATCCAATATCCGAATTGAGTCTAACCATAATACAAAATCAAGATATTTAAGTCAAAATCAAATATTTGATTAGAATCATTGATGAATACAAAGACCTTCCATCCCTATCTCTAAAAAAACTCTGATAACCAACTAAAATTTATAAATAGCCTTCATAAGGAGATTTTAGGAGACCTTTGGCACATCAAGTTATGCATGAGAGTCTTGCAGCCTTTGGACCAGCAGGGAGAGAGTTAGGGCCAGCCTTCTTCTTCAGCAAACAGAGATCTTCACGTTGGAACATCAACAGGAACTATTAAATAGATCCTATCACCACATCAAGAACCCATTACTTCAGTAAAAGAGAGCGACGTAGTATAAATCCTCTCGTTTATTTTTCTTTTATGCCCCTTTCATTGTAATTTTGAATATCATTGTAATCAATGGAAGAAACCAAGAATTTTGTGGAGAACAAACTTGCGACCACAGTGGGAGATGTCTTTTTCACTGAACAAGAGATTGTGGCACAATCAGACGTGAAGAAGATCAGACAAGTCGTGGATATGCTCGTCATCAAGATTGACCAGCAAAAATACGAAGATTATCTCTCCTCTGAGTCAGTTAATCCGACTGAAACAAGGCGTTATCACCACGTAGTCTCTAAAACCCTTGAATCGGGTAAAACAGAGTTCTCCATAAATCGGGGATTTTTTGAGGCTTCGACCATAGTGCCGTCGTGCAAGCAGAATTCCCTAGGGGAAGGTTCTGTTCTTCCTACCGAAGAAGGACAGAAGATTGGCTTCACAAGAACGCAACATCGCAATTGAAATCGTCGAGTAAGACGAAAAGCACTCAAAACCTGCATAAAACGCGAGGCAGAAGTAGAAGCAGAACGTGAGACTATTTGGTTACCTCACGAACTGGATTGCGTGAATTGCAAGACCAGTGGAAATCACGTAAAAAGCAAAGCTAATCACAAGCCAGCATGTGAGGAAAACTCTCCACGCGAGGCTAAGTACGAACAAGAATTTGGACATGAAACTGGCAAAGTTGCCAAAACTCGCGTAAAATGCGAAGCTAATCACTGAGATAAGCCAGCGTGTGAAGAAGACTCCCCACGTGAGGCTATTCAACTTGGACAAAAACATGAGGCTAGCATAAAACGCGAAATTAATAAAACTTGCATAAAATGCGAGATTAAGCCAGCGTGTGTGGATACTCCCTCGCACAAGGCTAAACAATCACTAGAAGTTAAACTTCTTCAGAAACGCCAAGCTAGCGTAAAACGTGATGCTAGCATTAAATGCAAAGCTATATTTCAGTCTAGCATAAGAGCTTTAAAATTAGAAACTAACTCCCAACTCCACATAAAATAGTCAAGATACGGAAATAAACAGTGTTGAACATCTGACGGATCAGCAACTCAATACTATTATTCCAGGAGAGTCTCAGAAGGCATCTAGACTTTCGCAGCGGCTGAGTGGGTCCCGTGCCCAAAGCGCGATTGAAAGCTCCTTTTCCACTAAAGCCTTGATCTAAGGGAATATTTAACATATAAAATGAAGGCAACTCAATCGCACTCTACATGTCATTATGAGCAGTTAATTTTAGTTGTATTAAATAACTGTTGTACTAAATAAAGAGTGTATCTATTTAATAGAATAACTGAGCCAAATCAAGGCACGTCAACGAGGAGTAGGGGTAATCTTAAACATGGAATCAACAAGGAAAGAGAATTAAGGGTGATGACCTCAAATATGGTAGGCAAAAACAAGAAGATTCTAGAAAAGGAATAAGAATTAGACACGAAGGACGAAGAATCTCACCATTTCACCCAACTCAAGGCAGGTGTCACTGCTCCCTGAAATTATAAAAGACTCACTAGAGGATCTGAGGATGATGATAGCGATCATTCTGCCATTACACCCCTACTATCATATGCTTCCTCTCGACCGAGGAGATCAACATCACACGTGGTGGATAGGTCCGACGACATAGATTAAATGATGGAAGCCCACGAGCGACTAATCTAGGAGCAACAAAAGACTATCAATGAATTCAAAATGATGCTCATAAAGATGGTCGAAAATACCTAAAAGATAGCAGAAGACAAGACTAAAACCTCTTCTTCGGGACAATCCAAAACAAATGATGACAAGGAAAATCATAATGAAGAAGAGAAAGCTTACTCCAAGCACGAAGAGGACTCTAAATTCTTCTTTGTTAACCCTCATGCAGAGAAGAAGGAGAAGCTCCATAACCAGTTAGATGCATTAATGCAAAAGAAGGAATTGAAGGAAACGGGGTTTTCGAGACCCTACCCACTGGAGTGGGATTTTGCCACTTTTCCTGAAAAGTATAAACCCCTCAAATTGGAATCATATAAGGAAAAAGAATCTCCAAGCGAGCACATATATTATTTCTTATAGAAAATCAGTCATTTAATAAAAAATGATCGCATAATGACCAAGGTTTTTGTGAGTACCATGCGAGGAACTGCCTTTACATGGTTTATACAATTACCTCCAAGGACCATTAAAACTTGGTATGATGTGGAAAAGTAGTTTCTAGCACGTTTTTTTTAGGACAATATTGAGATATCAGTTCACTCCCTTCTCGTAACAAAACAAGGAGAAGAAGAGATGGTCAAGAGTTTTATAAAACGTTTTCGGAAAAAATTCGTGAAAAATGTCAACACGGTATGACTCAGGAAACCCAGATAGAAACTTGTAAATATAATTTCAAGACCAGCATGTTGATAAAAATGGGAGCTATAAAGTCCAAGACCTGGATGAATCTATTGAAGTAGGGAGAGCAGGCGGAATATATAATTCGTCAGATAAAAGAACATCGCACTATGATGAGCTCTGCAAATAACAGGCCATATCCACAGAATCTTAAAAATAAAGGGAAGACTGTAATGACATCAGATGCAAATTTGAATTCGAGACCCAAAAATCCGAGAGGTGCGAGCCCGAACAGTCCCAGACCTGACAAGACGCACTCGTTCAAGACAGCATAGATTAGTACTCTATTTCACCTCCTCAATAAAAAGGGAATGCTGAAATTTCTAAAGAATTGAAAGTCAGAAGATGCAGGAAAGACAAATAATCCTAATTATTGCTTATTCCACCAGAACATTGGGCATCCAACCAAGGATTGCTACCCTCTTAAGAATCGAATCCAAATATTGATAAAGGCTGGTGTGCTCAAGTTTAAATAAGAACAAAAGAAGTTTTCTGCAAATATGATAACTTTGGTCGTAGGAACTAATGAGTTTCCTACCGAAGTGACCTCTGTACTAACAGGAAAGCTGATGATAGTCAACCATGATCTCCATAAAATGGAGTAGAAAGGACTCTCCTCAATAACTACGAAAAGAGGGGAGATTATGTGGGTTCATCCGAATCTTCTAAAGAAGGAACAATGGTTTTTACCCAGCATACGACGAAATACATGGACCAGTAATACCGTCTCCGTGAATCTTGAAGAAGACTATACAATCGCCAATGCATTAATGGACTCGGTAGAGGAGGCCTCGGCCATGGCCACTCACCACGACGAACCAGGCCCGACTAACATTAGATAGGCAAGCCTTACCTTAAAAACTACTCAAAGGTGGAATCCAGCAAAGAGGCACGGGGATAGCCTGCGAAACAAAGGTAACTTTGCTTCCAAAAGAATGCAAGGAAGGACAACGAAGCAAAAGCTACACCATTTCAATTCGACATAATAGCTCAATTAGCCAACATCCCTACTCGCGTCATGTTGTACGAGCTATTGCGGTTGTTCAAGTCAAGGGAGGCTCTGGCAGATTCTGAGTCTTTTTTCACACAAATCGTTGAACCATCCAACGAGGAAATGGATTCTTGCCCTCACTGTCACCAAGTGACGATGCAAGTTCCATGTATCACCTTTTCGCCAGAAGACATGTAAGTAAAGAATATCAAGCATAATAAGCTCATATATTATGCTGGATATGTCAGATCGACCCAAGTGAGTCGTACTCAAATTGATCCCGGGTCTGTATTAAGCATCGTCCCAAGAAGGTTAACGTAACCATTGAGGATCTCACCACATCGTCTCACACCAACAACCACTACAATATTTGCATTCAATACCAATGATAGTAGCCTCTCGGCAAGATTAGACTCCGATGCCAAATTGAAAACTTGAAAACAGAGGATATTATGTCATTGACATAAACACGTCATATAACATCCTTTTGGGGCAGCCATAGATCCACGCCTACTTGATAGTCCCATCGACCCTCCACCAGTGCATAAAGTACTATGATTAGTAAAGAGAGGTCCGGACCTTGATTACAGATAAGCAACCTTTCAAGGGGATAGAGAATTATTTCACAGACGCTTTGCTATATAAGGAAGCCTACGAAGCTCTCGACGGGTTAATTGAAGAGCCTTACGACAGCGGCAACGAAGCAGATTCTAAGTACGAATCTTTGGGCGAGAAAGATTAAGAATATGAAATAAATCCATACATAGATTTCAATAAAATCAATACTGCCAATGACGCAAATGAATGGATTATCAATGAAGACTTAAAGTTTGCTTATGTGCTTGCTGTTGCTTCCAATTCAGTGCCCTCTTGCACCAACATAGAAGCAGATGGTTTGTCCGAATTTAAAATTCTGGCAGCATATCATCCCCCTATAAGATCATCCCTCTTTTCTCGATCCAAAATAATCAGTGACCGAAATAATAACTTTGAGGTACATTCTCAACAACTGCATCAAAAGCCTATAGTGTTTGGCAAAGTGATAACACAATCCAATCGAGACCAAAGTAGTGATAGTGATGAACAAACGTCACCTCAATTCCATCATTATGAATAAAAGTCTCAACTAATGATAAAGAAGATGGGTTATAATTTAGCCCGGAAGCAAGGGCTAAATTTTGGTAAAGGGCGGCGAAGTATCCTACCTTCCTTCATGCCAAAAGGAACAGGTCCTGACTATTATCACCAGAACCGAAGAGGATTAGGGTATGTATCGACTCCTTCCACATCACCGGACGAGCCTGAAGCGACGACTCCAACCGACGGTGGCGTTTGTCACTGGACCAAGATTCTGATGGGAGTACCGGTGCAATATTCTGATCCCTCGTAGAAAATATGGTGTTTGTTGTATATGAAAGCCATGAAGAATTGATTGATCTTCAGGATGAGTCCGGGGCTAAACACATGGATACCCGCTGGGATATCCGTTTTGAACAATGAGACCCGCCCATAGAGGACAAGGTAACACAAGTTAATATGGAGATTGAGGAGGATCCAAAGCCCATTTTCATAAATGAAACTTTGACTCCAATAGAAGAAGAAAAGCTTATAGCTCTCATCAAGGAATACATAGATATGTTTGCTTGGAGCTGCGAAGATATGCCCAGGCTAGATCCCCAAATCGCGATGCATTGCTTGAATATTAAAGAGGGTGTAAAGCCCGTCAAGCAACAGCAAAGGCACTTCCGATCAGAGTTAATAGAGACCATAGAAGTCGAAATTAATAAGCTGATAAATTCAAGATTCATTTGAGAGGAGAAACATCCTGACTGGATAGCGAATATCATACCGGTTTGCAAGAAGAATGACAAGATCTGAATATACATTAACTTCCGAGATTTAAATGTCGCATGCCCTAAGGATGAATTCCCCTTACCAATTGCTGATGTGATGATCGATAACACGTGTGGGTACGAGAGGATGTCATTTATGGATGGCTTCTCAGGCTATAACCATATTAGGATGCATCCATATGATGAGAAACATATGGCTTTCAGAACGTCATTGGGGGTATATTGTTATACAGTAATGCCTTTCGGGCTTAAGAATGCCGGAGCCACCTATCAGTGCACTATGAGCATCATATTCAAGGAGCATCTGCGCAAAATTGTAGAGTATTATGTAAACGATCTTGCCGTCAAGAGCAGGAACAAAGAGGACCATCTCCAAGACTTGAGAACGGTTTTCAATCTCATGAAAAAGCATCACCTAAAAATTAATCCTGCCAAATCTTTCTTGGGGGTTATCCAGTGGTAAGTTTCTTAGATTCGTGGTTATTTCTAAAGGGATTTACCTTAATCCTGACAAAGTGAGAGCAATAAAGGAAATGCAACCATTATGAAATTTGAAGGAGCTGAGATGGCTGCAAGGAAAGTTGGCCTACATCCGCCGCTTCATCTCCAACTTGTCTGGGCGATGTCAGCTATTCTCTAAACTCATGAAGAAAGGAGTTTCTTTTGTGTGGGATGAATCATGTTAGCAAGCATTCAATGATCTCAAGGAATATCTTATAGAACCTCCCGTTCTTATGGCCTCCGTACCAGGAAGACCATTCCTCGTATATGTGAGGATAATGGATCATGAGCTGGGGGCAATGTTAGCTCAATTTAATGATTACAGTCATAAACACGCTCTTTATTATTTGAGCCATATGATGTTAGGAGAGGAGCATCGATACTATCCAATTGAGAAGGAGTATCTAGCCCAAGTGTTTGCCATTCAGAAGATGCGTCACTACCTCGCCGAGCAGACAAACCACATCATATCCCAAGTTAACCTATTAAAAATCTTTATGACAAAGCCGGACTCATTAAACGATAGACTAGCGAAATGGGCGTTGCTACTCTCGCAATATGATATCCACTTTGTTCCCTAGAAGTCCATGAAAGGACAGGCGATCTTTGACATTCTCGCAGAGCCCCCTATTTCGAAAAGTTCTATGTTACATGAGGACATTCCCGACGAGTCTGCAGAAGTCAATACAATTACTAAAGAATAACCATGGTAACTGGTTTTTTGACGGTGCCGCTATAAGATCTACCACATGAGTGGGGGTAGTGTTTGTATCACCACACAAGTATATAATTCCCAACAGATATTCACTTACAGAGCTATGCACAAATAATGTAGCGGAATATAATACACTTATTATTAGTCTAAAAATGGCTTTGCAACTGGGGGTGAGCAGTTGAGACGCATATAGCAACTCTAAACTCATCATTAATCAGATGACGAGCGAGTATGAGGTCAACCATGAATCCCTCATCCCCTACCATCAAGTGGCCATTGAGCTAGCAAATCACTTCGAGCAATTCTATATCAACCATATAGCTCGTCACGAGAACATCTATGTAGAT
>JAYEPQ010000007.1:8138714-8183714 GCA_036321105.1 Dracaena cambodiana | reverse complement strand
TCGTTGAGTTCAGCGTCGCCGAGGGTGACGACGGCCGCACCAAGGCTGTTGACGTCACTGGTCCTGACGGTGGATCGGTCCAGGGCGGCGATGGCGGCCGCGGGGGCGGTGGCTTTGGCGGCGGCCGTGGGGGACGTGGTGGGGGCGGGTATGGCGGTGGTAGCTACGGTGGTGGCTACAATGGAGGAAGCGGCCGAGGAGGCGGCGGGAGGGGCGGGAGCCGTGGTGGCGGTGGTGGCGGGTATGGATCAGGAGGTGGAGGTGGCGGTGGGTACGGTGGTGGCGGGTATGGATCAGGAGGTGGAGGTGGCGGTGGGGCGTGCTACACCTGTGGGGAGACTGGCCACATGGCGAGGGACTGCTACCAGGGTGGCGGTGGAGGCGGAGGTGGTGGTAGGTATGGATCTGGTGGCGGTGGCGGTGGCGCTGGTGGTGGGTCCTGCTACAACTGTGGTGAGGCCGGTCACTTCGCGAGGGAGTGCCCTAATAATCGATCTTGAAGGTTGAGATGATGGCTGGGTGATGGATCTTTTTCTAACCCTTTAAAAAAAATCTCTTTTCTTCTTTGTTTTAGTGATGCTGGCTTACTATAAGGACTTCAGTATGGATGTGTGTTTTTAATTTTTGCAACAACGTTTTAATGGTTTGGTTATGATGTGGGCTTTTGGTTCATGGTGGTGGGATGGATACAATCATGTTTTTCTGTCTCTAACTCATGTTTTATCTAAGAAAACCTGGTTATAAGTAAATTTCTAATGGTGTTTCAAGAGCTGGGTCTCCTCTGTTGCACCTCTGCTGTTGATTATTTAATCTGTTATTGTCTGTAATTGGCAGATGCGCAGGTGGTATACTTGGTTTGGTAATGGTATTTTTTTTAATACTTGCTAACCGTCTTTTTAGTTGTGGAAGAAATGTCTTTGATTGTGTAAATTGCTTCCAGTCGATGGTGTTTATATTTTGAATCACTATTTGTGGTTTGTATCATGTCGATTTGTCTGTTGGGTCATCTGAGTACTAAATTCTATTGTTAATCATGGTTTTTATAATGAGATGCTATAGGGCTTTATTTGTTTGCTCTCTTATGTTTGTGGGTAGTATAACAAGCGGCTGTTAGTGTACCTTATGTGCCTTGGTCCGGGATGGGATGAGAGTGGGCTTGTTCAAGTGCCAGCCCTTGGCCTGGCCTATTCGAAATTATGAGTTTAAAAAAAGTGAAATTTTCATTTGTAAGTCCAAATTTTAAATTGGGTGGGCTGAGGACAGCCCTTGAATGCCTTGGATTTGGATTGGTTAATATTATAATATATTGTGTTTTTAATATGAACTGTATTAGGGCTTAAATTTATTATATATGAAGAATATTTGAGATAACTCTTATTGGCTCTGTTGTATGAGAATAATTGAGAAGAGTTTGTATTTGGCAATAATTTAATGATAGGTAAATTATAGAATGGTAGCAGTGGGTTCTGACCTGTTTAGAATTAGATGCTTTGTTTCAGTTTGTTCTACATTCTGAGGTAGTGTAACTCCTTGTCATAAAGTTTTGATTTCTTTCATATAAGAAGTTCTTAACTTAGAGGGCTGTTTGAAGATGCTATACTTCAGTATTTGGTTGCCTGGTTTCTACTTAAGAATAACTGACTTGATACCATAATTGTGGTTGTTGAATAATTCACTGAAGGTTGTCTAGTTATTGTTTGTTGTTAATCTATGATAAGAAATGCACTGTAACGCCTACTTCTTGTAGCTTTTGTTTCTTAATATTATCATTGCAGCAGAATCTTTTTCTTTTTGTTTTCATTTATTTATGCTTTTTATAGTCAGGTTCGATCATTATTATATCTTATAGTGGGTAAAATTTTTATCAAGCCTCCATGGTTCAATTATTTAACTTTTGAAACTGTTCCGTGATGCATGTTTTCCTACTGTTTCTTTTTTCGTCCATCCATCTTGATAGTTATAGTTCGATGGAGAAAACTTGTGGTTTTCTGCAATATATTTATAATTATTATATTTCATTTTGATTGTTATAAATATAAATTTGTAATTTTAGGAATTCTACGTTGGTTTGCTGACTATTTTCATTTCAGTAGACAGCTTCAACCATTTCTTCTAGTGGCGAATCTATACAGTAACAACTATTGCTATCTGGGATTTGTGTCGGTGTTTTGATGATCTGATTATTTCATATTTTATGTCATTTTTGTTATTTTAATATTCAGTTGAACTGTGATTTTATTGGTTTGTAACTTTTTTGTTCAGATTTGTTGTTGCATTTTTATAGTTCTTTGATTATTTAAAGGAGGGAATATATGATTTTCCATGATCTCTTGATTCCGTTTAAGTATGTCTGTGGCTAAATAGAATATTGTTTTGATTTGAGGAATTTGCTTTATGGTTGTTCCTTGACCTTTTTGGTTCTTAGTTGACAAGTGACTTTGATATCTTGATGTTTTACTGCTTGCTCAACTCCATAGTGGTCCTGATTGCTTTGCTGGTCTCATCTTAAGTTAGTCTGTAACTTGTGAAATTTTATGTTGATGTTGTCTGTTTTATTGTATGGGGAGGAGCACCCACTGTAGCTTTTTATGATTATATGGGTTCACAATGAGCACCCACTATAGCTTTTTATGATTATATGGGTTCACAATTTCTTTCAAATTGCTCTGCTTTTATGAGTATTGGTGTTCATTTTGGTATTGTTGGGTAGTGATATCCTGATATCCTCTTGTGCTTGACCATTATGTTCTGCTCGACCTAGAAGGGTCGTGTCTTTTTTCTTTCATGTAGGTGACAAGATGTAACATACTAAACGGATTGTTGGATGCTTTTAACTTTTTTGAGAGTTTATTTAATGCTTGTAATTTCTACTTTTCAGTCTGTTGCAAATAATTTTCATTGATATTATAAATTAAAAGGAGAATATGTTGTTGTCCATTAACTTTCATAAAGTGTATGTTTGCTTCGGTAGTAAGCTTCTCCTATTATAATGCAACTTTAGATGTGCAGATGAAGTTTATTGGTGATCTTTAAGCATCTTTCTTTATGGTTGATGCCTTTTTAGCATTTTCCTTTGTCACATTTTATGTATTGCAGTTTAATTTACAAAGAGCACGTGTTTTATTTAGTATTTTTCCTATTTGCATTTCTGGCCAATTGTTTTATTTTTATTTTTTAAATGCTTTTTATTTTTTGAGTCATTGCTTTTTTTTTTTCTTTTCTTTTTTTTTTGAGTCATTACTCATTACTTGTTTTTGTGCTCCTTGAGGCTGACGATGGTGTTGTAATGCATCTTTTGTTTGGTAGGTTGGTTTAGAAGGGTTCTGGGTTTCAAGCAGACTTTAGGCTCTTGGTTTAACTTAAACACATGATGGCCTTTCTCCTTTTTTGTTTTAACTGTTTTCCCTCCTCAAGTCATAGTTCTTATTTCAAGCTATGAGCTCCTTGATAATATATTTTATCTTGTTACATTTCATTTGTAATCAAGCTAATACCGTCTCAAATCTCAGTAATCCATAGTTCTTTTATATTCATTAGATGGAATCCAACTCAATTGATTCATCATAGATGGATGTGAGGTTGAATTATATTGTAAGTGTTGTTTCTTGACTATAACCTTTGTCACCCTTGTTACCTTTTGCTAATTTTTGTTGGCTTCTTTGCCGTAATAGTCCTTGGTATCTTTTCTTGAAGACTCCTCGTCACCTCGTGTTAATATTGTTCTTTTATGACTCTTACTTGAACATGTTAGGGAGCAAGATTACTATACTGTTAAATTACTCTTGCATAAGCCGTGTTATATAATTATTGATATAGCATCCCAGGTGAAAATTATAGCTTTCTTTTAATAATTATGAGCCTTGACTATTGTGAGTGTCTCCTGCTAGGATTTTAACACCGTCAGTATAGGCGGTATTTTAATGAACTTCTGAATGTTAGTAATAAGTGCCTTGTGAATGTTTTGAGTGCAACTCTTGATGGAGATGCTGTTTGTATCTGAGTATGCACTTGAGTTTTCATTGACAGGGTGGAAATATTCATGTTTCAAATTGGTTTTTGAGCATTTGTTATCAGTCAGTTTCTTTTTATCTGCTCAATGTATTGTAGTTTATAGCAGTAACTCCTGTTCTGCATAATTCTAATAATTTTGTGTCTGTCTTCATTTTTAGTGTTGTGTGTTAATCTAATGCTGTTGCTATTCTGCTCAGCGTCATAGCAATCACCAATGGTTTTTTCGGTTCACTGATGTTTTCAGTGACTCATGGGCAAGTTGCATTTTTCTGTGACCTCTTGAAGAATACGTTTTTGTGTCTCAAATACTTCAAAAGCTAAGACTTTTTTTACTCTATCCTCCGAGTTTGCTAGCAGTAATAAAAGATTACGGTTTGTGCACTTCTCTGTCCATTCGCATAGCATGTTTCCTGAGACACATCCTTTTATACTAAACATATGTCTGTACATTTATTGACCATTTCCCGTACAGACAAGGTCTTGTTGGCCCTCATTTATTTTCTGAGATTGCGCTCTTGGATTCGCTGAATCTACATTTACATCCTAACAAGTCTTGTTGGCCCGCCCTCATTTATATTCCGATATATGTGATTGACCATTTCCCGTACAGACAAGGTCTTGTTGGCCCTCATTTATGTTCTGAGATTGCGCTCTTGGATTCGCTGAATCTACATTTACATCCAAACAAGTCTTGTTGGCCCGCCTCATTTATATTCCGATATATGTGACAAATTCCTGTGTATTAGAGTAAATTACATCCAAACAAGTCTTGTTGGCCCGCCCTCTTTTGTATTCCGATATATGTGACAAATTCCTGTGTATTAGAGTAAATTGGAGTAAATTGATCTATGATTATGTTAATGTTCCTTAAAACAATAACAACAACAATAATAATAAATTGACAAAAAGACTAAGGGATTCGTTTGTTCATTATTCTCTATTTTTCATGAATTAGTTTATGGAAAATAGAAGTTGTGAAAAATTACTATTTTTTCGACGTGGAATGGAAAGTTGTGAAGGATGGACTTCGCGGTGCGCTGAATTTGAGTGTGAAAATATTTCCCTTTTTCCTATTATTTTTTTTCGCGCAAGAATAAGAAAGTCACTCTGGCTCTGTTGGTCTCTGTTGGTCAAACAACTTGCTATTAATAATGTATCTGAATAATATTATTTAACTTGCTATTAATAATGTATCTAAATAATATTAATAATGTATTTGAATAATAATGAATCTGAAATGTGATTGTTATTTCCCTTTTTCCTATTGTTTTTTTTCGAGCAAGAATAAGACAATCACTTTCGCTGTGATTGTTATTTCCCTTTTTCCTATTATTTTTTTTTGCGCACAAATCAGACAATCACTTTCGCTCTGTTGGTTTAACAATTTGCTGTTAATAATGTATCTAAAGTGTGATTGTTCAGTTAATTCCTATGTTCGTTGACTAATCCAAAGTATGACTATATACTCTCAAACCAAAGTGTGACTATATACTCGGGATTAAATTAGTCGATCAGTCCAAAATTAGTTCTGTGTTTTGTTTTATGATCTACTAATTAAGAATTCTACTTCGTAATTGATTATAGATTGGTTGAGCAACAATAGTGTCGTAATTGATTATAGTAATTGATTATAGATTGGTTGAGCAACAATAGTGTCGTAATTGATTATAGATTGGTTGACCAACAATAGTGTCGGTTGATCAATCTACTTGTTTCTTAGGCCGATAAATCAATCTACTTGTTTCTTAGGCCAATGTATATCGTTTTCATTTTCCTTTTCTTTTAGTATTTCAGTAATCTATTTGGTAAATTTACCTTCCTTATTAACCCAACTATCTTTTACAACAACATCAAGCTTTTTATGGACCACTTTTTATGATCATTTTCATCAATGAAAATTAGATGGAGTTTGCATAAATCACTTTCTATGAAACAATCAATAGAAAGTTAAGAGAGTTTCCATTGATGACTTTCCGTAATTACTTTTGATGAAATAATCAATAAAAAGTAGAGAGAGTTTCCATTTGTCACTTTCCATAACCAATTTCTATGAACGGATCAATAAAAATTTAAAAAAAAAATTGCTGAATTCTACCAGTTCATCTTTAATTTTCCATATTTCATGAACCAATCATTCCCTAAAAGTGGTTTACATTGGGACTTTTAAGGTACACTTGCTCTACAATACAGAAATAGCAAATAATGTGTGTGAAATAACTAAGATATCCTATACTCTGCTAAGTACTAAGTAAAATATTTTAATAAACTACGACCATTTTACTCATTCCTATACTATTATTTTGAATAGAAATAGAATTTAATATTTAAAATGGGGAGGTATTGGAGAAAAAATAAATAAATTTATTGACATGAGATATCTTATTCTCCTCTAGCGTGTATAAATTGCAATTAACAGTGATTAGATGTTTCTCTGATTTACTCATGTATAGACGATTGTAAGTTGCACACAACATTGTCCACACAACTATAGCTAGCACAGTGATGATTTCGTTAGAAGTTTATATGTGTGTATAGTCTCTCATTGCATTCTAGCACCGTACCAAAAATATGTTTGGGCCCGAGGTAAATTTTTTGAAAGAGTTCTAATTATTATAAATATTGTTTCGCTCAAAATTATTTATTAAAAAGAGAAAAAAAGTTAGAGAGGGATATGAATTTTAGTTTTGAGAATTGACATGAACCACAGAGTGAATCTTTATAATTGGGTCGAGAATTCTAGAGGAGAGAAGGATTGAATTTTGAGAATGAGTAGAGAAAGAAACGGATAAAAATCAGGAATTTCAAAACTGATTAGGAAGGAAAAAAATAAAATTGATAACGATTAGATTGGAGACAGTTGCGAATATTGGAAGGAAAAAAAAAAAAAAAACTCAACCATTTAATTAAAATTAAAACATGTAAAATTACAAGGCCTATCGGGCTTTTATAAAGGACTAAACTTGAAAAAATTAAATAAAAAAAATAATTTGAGGCATTTCTAACAAATGAGGTCTTAGTCCAATGTTTTAGTAGCCTAGAGTACGGGGCGGCCCGAGTAGAATAAGAAAAGTTTATGAGTTTAAATATAAAATTAGGACTTCTAACTATCAGCTTGAACTGTTGGGTTAGATTGATTTTGTTTTTAAAATTCATCATGCTTCGGCGGGCCCATGTATGTCTCCAAAAGATTCAGATGTTATTGCATGTTTTTATTAATTACTTTCTTGAATCTAAAATATGAAAAATAGAAATTAATTTTTTTTGGACATTATTAGTTTAAATGAAAATTTTTTTTATTAAAAATTTCTTTTTTATTTGTTGGACATTAAAATTTGTATGACATGTATTATTGATTGTAGACAGGCTTGGGAATTGGGCCGAAGACGGTCCAGATCCGATCAAGTCCCACTCGGCAATAAGGCTCGAATTATGAATAGATATCTTCTTTTTTCCTTTTTTATTTAATTATTTATTTATTTTTTTAATCTTTTGCACAAGGAACACCGTAGTAGTATTTAGTTATAATACCTGAGGATGTGTACATGAAACAAAAATAGATTTTTCTTTTTACATTTTTTGCATTCAAATTCCTAAAGTGGAGATTTTTACAAAGTCTTTTCAATTTCTTTTTTGTTTCAAAAGAAAATGACGTGGAGACACATTAGTTTGGAACAATAGACATCTTTATTATAATATAAAAAAGAAAAACTAGTTTACTATAATAACATAATTTGGATCTTCTTCATGGAGATGGAGAGAAAAATATATTGAGTACCATTCTTAGCGTAATCTCAACTGTCTACTAGAGTAGTCGATGTTCAAGATATATTTTAAACTAATTGATACAATTCCCTCATCATTTATATTAATGCACACTTTAAAAAGATCTTAACTAGGTAACTTTATTGATTGCTAAGATTACGCTATGAATGATTCTAAATACTTTGCACTTTAGAGAAAATTTAGATCTTGATGTCTTTTTAAATGGTTAACTAAGTAACTATATAAGAAGTTATGAACAGAAAATGAAACCTATCTAAGGCGATGGTGGCTAAAAGTGTACCATAAGATATCACCATGGACGATTCATATCGTTTATCATCGTGATCTCCGTGTATTCAAATGGTCTTATATAGAAGTTCATATGTTTTCAATACTTTTCTACTATTGTATAAATTAATTACAAAATAAACAACTTTTAACAATAAAACAAATGAGACATTTTATATTAATCAACTCGTAAAGAAGTGATATGAATTTTGTACAATACATGTTTATGTAGAAATACATGTATATTGTATCAATCCACCAAATTATATTTATTTACTTTTGGGTTCATTGGTTTAATTATGCATTTGGCTTCTTTTATTGCAGGGGTATGGGGCTACGAATCCAAGTATCGTTAATAATTATAAGGGATTGTGACAATTAATTAATTTAATTCGGTTGAAATATAAATTAGTCCTTATATTTATTAAACACAATAGAACCTTTTTATGGTCCAAATAAACATAAAAGATTGATTTTATAGAAATATTATTAATTTTTATATTATTTGCAAAACCTCATAATTAAATATGACTATGATATATAATTTCTAAAGCTAATATTAAAACTCTTTGCTCTCGAAAATAGTTATGTTTACCAACATATTAAAAAGAATACATTTATGGTTGTTACTAAAAATTTAATAGATTATACTTATTACTAAAAAAATTTTAAGCAATGAGGTAATTTTGTTGAACTATGAAAATTAATAAATAAGAAAACTGATTATTATTTTTACAATAATATATAAAGTGTATGTTTAGTTATTAAGTTTTGTCCGGAGTTTTAAAAATAATACAACAATATATAAGACTTCATATTTTGTTTTCAAACTTTATGGGGACTATTATGTATTTAACTGGATTATAGAGGGACTATATAATGTGTTTAATAAAAATAAGTTGTAATTTTTATTTCAATCGAATTAAAGAAACTAGTTCGGCATATTTTTTATCAAAATAAACTCGAAAAACCCATAACAATCATTCCGGAGCAAACACAGTCAATAGCTCTAGTGGGTTGTTTACTCCTCCGTTGGATTCAAAATGAAATCGATCGGGAAATTCTAAATGCGCACCATGTTTGTCTTAGTGAGCACCATTTTTTTACTTTTCTACAGGATGTGGTGCTCACTAAGTAAAATGCCCCGAATCGATAATTGCCCAATGCTATATAATGGTGATGGGTTTGGTTCATAAATGACTTGTACAGACTTGTGTGCAAGGATCGAGTGCAGCCCATGTCCACCTCCTAAATATAAAATATAGGTGGGCCTACATTTAGACAATTTGGCCCAGTAACCCCGACCATCTTGAATTTCTTCCCACAGCACACAAATTCTCAAACTGAGGCCAAAATAATTGATTTCCCACATCTTCTCCGTTCTTCCTCTTCTTTCTTCTCCTTTTTCTATTTTCTCCTCTTTTTCTCTTCTAAATCTCTCTTTTTTTTTATTGATGATTTGGAGAAGAGTCAAGTAATTAGGGATGTGTGTGTATATATATATATATATACAATAAAATTATTACACGTAGCGTCATTCAAGATAACAAATAAATGAATTCTCTTAACCGCCCTTTGAGTGATGCCACATGTAATAATTTTATTGGGCCAACTAAGCGGCGGTGAAGGAACTCTCTTCACCGGCGGTGTATTTCCCATTTACTCATATATATATATATATATATATATATATATATATATATATATATATATATATATATATACACATACATATACACATACATACATACACACATACACATACATACATATATATATATATATATATATATATATATATATATATATATATATATATATATATATATATATATATATATATATATATATATATATATATATATATATATATATATATATATAGGTAGATCATTAGTTAATAAAGTAAAATTTTTATTTTAAGCACAAATTAAAAATTTTAAGAACGTGATGATTTGGGAAGGGGCGAAGTAATTATGTATATGTTTTCTGTAGATGAGTTATTAGTTGATAAGGTATGTTTTGATTTTATTTTCAAATTACAAAATCAAAGCATGTGATGACTAGGGAAGGGGTCAAGTAATTAGTTATTTCTTTTATTAAGTAGGTTATTAGTTGATAAGTTAGTTTTTTTTTTTTTTTTTTTTTCATTTTCAAATTACAAAAATTAAGAAAATCTAGTCTAACTAATTTCTGTTTATTTATTTAATTTTTTTTTGGTTATGAATATATGGGTCAATGATAATTAATGATAAATACACATCAAATTTGAATTTTTAATTAAGTAACACTCCATAAAAGGAAATATTAAATATTAAATAAATGAATTTAATAAATAGATGGATTGGTTAGGTAGTATTTGGATATTGAAAATTTGAAATTCAAACACAAATATATTTATTAGTTTGGTTAAGTCAATTTAAATTATAAGATATATTTAATTTTATTATTGTGTCTAACTTAATTTGACATCAAATATTATATATATATATATATATATATATATATATATATATATATATATATATATATATATATATATATATATATATATAATGGGAGAGGGGAATTTCATCCGAGCAAGTAAATAAATATCTCCCAATGACAATACATTACCATATACATCTCCCAAATCGAACAATCAATCACCCAATTCTCAAAAATAAATATATAAAAAACTAAATAAATAATAAAAATTCTTGCAAATTAAAATTCACTTTCCTTCAAATTAATTTCCCTAGTTTCCGTGTAATCCTATCAGTTTCCTTCCCATTTCACTTCCCTATTAAACGAACCAAACGTGTCAACAAATAAAAACCCCCCCCCCTCTCTTTTTCTCTAAGCCCACCAAAATTCTCTTAAACCCTTGCTCTCTCAATGGCCAAAGCAATCCTCTCAGCTCTCCTCTCCCTCTTCCTCCTCCTCCTCTCAACAACCACAAACCCCCATGCCACCACCTTCACCGTCACCAACAACTGCCCCACCACCGTCTGGCCCGGCGTCCTCTCCAACCCCGGCAAGCCCCCGCTCCCCTCCACCGGGTTCGCCCTCGACCCCTCAGCAACCAAAACCCTTGAAGCTCCCCTGTCCTGGGCCGGCCGTCTATGGGCACGCACCATCTGCTCTACTGATCCCTCCGGCCGGTTCACCTGCGCCACGGGCGACTGCGGGTCCGGCACCGTGGAGTGCTCGGGCAACGGAGCGGCTCCGCCTGCAACACTGGCGGAATTCACCTTGAACGGCGATTCCGGCCTGGATTTTTACGATGTCAGCCTTGTCGACGGGTACAATGCGCCAATGCTGGTTGTTCCGCAGGGCGGGTCCGGAGGCGGGTGTGGCACGACCGGTTGCACGGTCGATGTGAATGGGGTTTGCCCTGCGGAGTTGAAGGTGGTCGGGGCCGAGGGAGGAAACGTCGTGGCTTGCAAGAGCGCCTGCGAGGCGTTCGGATCGCCGGAGTATTGCTGCACCGGTTCCTTTGCCAGCCCAAAGACTTGTGCTCCGACCTCCTACTCACAAGTGTTCAAGAGTGCGTGCCCTAAAGCTTACAGCTATGCGTTTGATGACCAGACTTCGACCTTCACTTGTGCTAATGCTACCAATTATCTCATCACCTTTTGCCCTAACAGCAACAAGTAATTTATTTTTTTGTAACTAGAAGTTACTAAATTATATATACATGAATTCTTTTTTTGTTGCATTAACTTTGATTGTGTTTTTGTTGCTGCAGTACTGAGAAATCATCTGAAGGTAATATCAAAATGGAGTCTTCAGGTGGCGATTCAAGCAGCAAGAAGTAAGTTAATTAATTTATTTATTTGTAAATTAGGAGAATTCTTCAAATATAATTTTTACGGTATCATGAAATTGTAATGATATTTTGATTTTATGCTTGTTGCAGCAGCCTGATATCTTCGGATGGTCAGAATGTAGCCATGCCGATGCGAAATCTAATGGCTATATCCTTCGGCATCATGATACTGTTTGCTGGTGTTTGAAGTTTAGATCTTGAATAAAGGCCACTAATTTTGAAGAATAGTTGGAGGGAACTCAATTTTTGTTATGCTCATATTTTAGAGTTGATTTTGAGATTTTTTTTCCTTAATAGGCTTTTCTTGCTGAGTTCTTAGTTTATATGTAAGTTAATAAGTCAGAAGTCATTTTTATTTTAATTTTTTTAGTTCTCTTCCATTGTGCCAATATTGATCTGTGAATTGTACTTGAGAAGAGGTTGATTGATTTAGGTTATGTTTGGTTTGATGGAAAATTAAAGAAAGAAAAAGAAATGGAAAAGGGAAAAGAAAAGAAAAGAAATAAAAAAGAAAATATATTCTTTTAGTTGTTTGGTTTAAAGAGAAACTAAAAACAAAACATAAAAAGAAAAAATAATAAACTAAAAATAAAATTAAAACACTAAGTAAAAAAAAAAAAATCCTAACTCTCTCCATTCTCCTACACTTAAGCTTGCTAAGTGGGCTGGGTAGCCCATTGGGCACGCCCGACACGGCTCGGGTGAGCCAAGCCATGCCGGGCACGGCCCGCCCGGCACGGGTTATTTTATTTTATTTTTTAAAAAAATAGAACCGTTGGGGATTTGGGGGGTTTTTACAAAATTTTACATGTAGATGTGTGTCTGGCACGGGTCAATGTCATTTTTCACGTAGTTAACGTCATTTTTCATGCAAAATTTTCATGTAGATGATTTGGGAGGGTTTTTGCAAAAAAATAGAGCCCTGCACGGGTCAATGGTGCCGGACACATTGGAGATATGTGTCTGCTTGAAGGATTTTTACGACGCAGAAGATAGAGAATAAGATTTGACTAATAAAGTAGTAGTAGAGACCATACTAGAAGAAAATGAATCATGATTAAAAGTATCTACATTTCTTCGGATTTTCATGTATTTTCTAATTTTTTTTTTTATAATTTTAACTCATAAATCTCTTACAAAAAATATTAAGAATAAATTGAGAGTGACGGTCGGGATCCTCTCTCCTCTTTTCGGATTTTGTATAACTTCTAAAAAGATTTATAGAGCAATCATATCAATGTAATGTAATTAAATATAATATAATATTTTTTTATTGTTATTATTTCTTGTTAAATCCAGTTAAACGAAGCTAAGTAGTCTCCTAGACTTACCTATTTTTTTATAAATAACGGCACGAGCCCGGCACAGGCCTGCCGTGCCGTGCCGGCGGGCTGAGCCTAGGCATACGTGCCGTGCCGGCGGCACGGCACACTCGTGCCAGGCACGGGCCGTGCTCGTGCCGTGTGCCGTGCCCTGTGCGGCACGCCCGTACTAGGCACTGGCCGTGCCCATGCCGTGTTCGGCACGACCCACTGGACAGGCCTACCTACCGTAACCCTGTAAGATAGTAACACCAAATAATATTTTTTCTCATTTTCTTTAGGATAGAGAAAAGGAAAAAAAAAAAAAAGACAACATTGGGTCATTTTTTCTCCTTTTCTCCCACTTTATTTTTTTTTTAAAATTTTCTCTCAAACTAAACGATAAAAATAGCTTTCTTTATTATTTTTCTTTTTCTTAATTTTTCTTCAAATGAACCACTAAACCTTTCAAAAAAGTACATGTCTAAAATACGAACACCGAAATATAAGTACACGTTGAAAGGAGAAAAAATGGGAAAAGTTAAAAATAGACCAACACTATTTGTCGATCCGATCGCACCGGAAGAAGAGAAGTTTATAGGTTCACTAAGAAAGTTGGAGCAAATGGCATTAGAGTGGTGACATATCTTCTCAACAAATGTGCCGCATTGGCTAACAAGAAAGAGAGAGAGAGGGAGAGAACTTGCTAAGAGAGTAAAATTCTCGCTCTTTTTTTTTTTTCCTCAATGAAGGGTCAAGAGTGCTTTTCCAAACCTTATGATTGGTTATTTATCAGAGAGTATCTCCTCATGATTAACAAATTGATTTCCATCATAAATCTTGGTCTTTGTAACCATCTACAAATTTAACCTTTTTTTAAGCAAGCTACAAACTAAAAAAAAGGCAAAGGAAGAAGAAAGAAAGAACGAAATAGAGGGAGAGGATCTCAAAACATCACATACCATCTCATCAAATTTTTTTATGAAGTCATTTGACATAATTTTTGTTTATTTATATACATCAGCAGCGTCAGAGCCAACATGGTTTAGACTCTCAAAGCATGCGGCCACTGGGCCAACCAAGCATTAAATCCATGTAACTAAAGATAATATATACACAAAGTAAACTCACACACTAATAAGAAATACCACCGTTCTGAACTCCACTCTGCAAGCCGTACAAATGGGAAATTCTAAATGCGCCCCATCTTTTTCTTACCGTGCTGAGAACAAATATTTATAAGTTTGTCATGATTTTTTTGCACCAAATAGTCCTTAACTTTTACCGTTTGCTACAGTTGCTGCCACCGCTATTGCTGTTACTGTCACTGCTATCGTCGTTATTGTCACCGCTGCCGCCAATGCTGTTAAAAAATTGGGATTGGGACTGGGGCTAACTAAGAAAAGAGAGGGCAATTCTGAGGGTCACTAAGGAAAAATATTCATATTGCAAACTCTTTTGGGGCTTAGTAAGAAATTGGAGCTCATTAAAAAAAAAAAAAAAAAAAGATGGGGCACATTTAGAATTACCTTGTACAAATTCCATCGCAGATTTTTAGATCCACAGTCCTTGCCTTCCACTAGGTAAGGACTTCCACTAGGTATAAGAATAGACATGTTTAAGAGTTAAATTTTTATTTGTTTTATTCAAATTTATAAATTTAAATAAAATTTTTATTTTTTTTAATTTAAAATTTTGAATAGAATAGCCTAATTACTGACTATTAGATTTGCCCATTCTCGTTACTATTTCCACGAACAAAATTGGAGTGGCAGCTGACGGCGGATCCAAACATGTGCACGTGGAATAAGTTCAGAATAGGCCCAAACATAAAATTAGTGGAAGAAATGGGGTGAGCATGGGGGAGGCATGAGAGGAAGCATGGCTCACGGCACCATAGCCACCCAAGAACACCATTGTGTCGTTCACAAGGGGGCCCTTGGATCCCTGCTGGTGGCTTTGATCTCCATCTGATGACTTCAGACTGTAATGACAAAAAGAAACAAGTATTAGGGCAAGTTGATGGTAGTTTATTTTTGTTATTATAAGAGAGGATACTTTATTTCTTTGTGAATCTTGGGAATTAGGAATTTATTAGCTGAGTACTAACCGAGGCATGATAGATAACGTGTGTGTTAAATTTTTGGGGTATTTATTGGTTTGTCCCTCAAATCTTTATATATTATGATTTTGCCCCAAAATCTTCATATTTAGAATTTTGCCCTCCAAATCTCATAAGTTACAACAATTTTGCCCCCTCTCTAACTTTCCCTAATACAGTTAAATATTTGACCATTTTACCCCTCTTTTCCTCTTTTATTTTCCTCCTCTCTTCTTTTTCTCTCTTCCTTCTCTCTTCTCCTTTCTTCATTATTTCTTCTTTCTCCTCTCTTTCTCCTCTCTTCCCTAACACAGTTAAATACTGAAAGAAGAGAGGAGAAATAATGAAGAAAAGGAGGAGAGAGGAGGAAGAGAGAAGAAGAAGAGAGGAGGAAAATAGAAGAGAAAAAGAGAGGTAAAATGGTCAAATATTTAACTGTGTTAGAAAGAGGGGCAAAATTGTTGTAACTTATAAGATTTGGGGGGCAAAATTCTAAATATGAAGATTTGGGGGGCAAAATCATAATATATAAAGATTTGAGGGACAAACAAGTAAATACCCCTAAATTTTTTTTGGGTCATGATTTATTTATTAATATTTTTATTCCCCATAAAATTCTAGCTTTATTATCTCTGAACTTACTACTTACTATTCTAATATCACATGCTGCTTAAATTTCTTAATCTTTTAAAGTTAATTTTACACACATGTTTTTCAAATTGAGTCCCCGTTCATAACTCGAAATTGGAACCTATCGGAAGTTAGAGAGGAATTGATGCTGTTAGTGTTAGAGACAAGACTCATTGAAATGTAAATTTATTACTTGTTAAAAGACTAGCAATAAATAAAAGTTTGGAAAGATATGTTAGTATTCACATGTTATATTTATACTTCCAATTTCTTTTAATGCTTTATTTATACTCCCAATCAAGATGGAAAGGTGAACTGTTAATAGGGGTGAACAGCAGTCACCAACTTCGACTGCTTCGCTCGACTTTGACCATGATTGATTGGAGTTCGGACAGGGTAGGCCGCCGGAATTCGGTCAGAGATGTGCCCTCTGTTTGTTTCCATAGTCAGATTGATCGGATTACATCATATCCAACGGATTTCCATCCCGACCGACTTATTTTTCTTTTTTAAATTCAGAGAAATTCGAAAGGACTGCTTTTATTCTCTTCTTTTAAGCCGCACGCCCTAACCTCTCTTTCTCTCTATTCTTGTTGCTTACTATTATGGATCATGTTAATCATATGGGATTCACGAAGATTTTGATTATATTTTGTTTTTTAAATGAGTGTATGGGTTTGGGAGGAAAGGGAAGACAGATAGATTTGGATGAGGTTGGAACGAGATTTAACTCCTGCGAATTCCAACAATCTACCCCTCCCTAATCTCCTCAGTTTCGACTTCTCTCTGTTTTTCCCCCTCTTTGTGTTGTCAATGTCGAAGGAGAAAAAGGAAAGATGGATTTGTCAAACTCCATCCAACTCCGTGAAGAACCAATCACCTCCATCTGACTGGAGGTCGGTCGGATATCGATTAGAGTAGGACGACAGCAACGGTCCAAGTCCCATCTTATTGGATTTCCCCGACTACTGACTGCTTCGTGTTCATCCCTAACTGTTAACATTTAGAATACATTTAAACTATATTGTACATTTAAATTTATTTTATGGTGGAATAATATGAGTAAAAAGGTGAACAGTTAACATTAAAAGTACATTTTGTAACTAAATTGTACGTTTAAATTTATTTTATGGTGGAATACAAATTCAGTGAATTGGTAGTTTGTACTCCATAACAGAAGAAATAAACTGAGACTTCTTAAATCTTATTAAGTGATGTCCATGAATGAAAATGAGCAGACATAAGGGTAAATTCTTAGTCCATTTTATTAAAATTTTGAATTGAAAAAAACATGAGAATCATAATTTTTTTTTTCTATACCTTAGATCGTATCCTAACTCACTGAGTCTTGCTTGATATTTTGTTGATGAACAAGGAGGACACGGAAAGAACTGACAAAAGGATAAATTACAAGCAAAGTCTCTCAAGAAAAACCTCTCACATCCACAACTTCTTCCGATAGAAAATTAGGAAATTAGGTAGCATCGTTTAGCATCTAAATCCCCTAGTTTAGCTTAATGAAGATAAAATCACGTAGTTGACGCAACCAATTCAGCTACCATCCTTATGATCGCTACTCATCAACGCAAAGTCGACATCATCTCACAAAATTTTACACTAAAAACTAAGTTTTAGTTGCACCTAGCTAGTTTGGTCCCCATCACAATCACCACGTTTATTTTCTAGGCAACTTTGCCATCCTCGAACCATTTCATTGTCAATTTGTCTTCCTAAATTAAGGAAGACCATAGATGACAATATGATCATGTTTAGGGATGCGAATGGAAAGATCCAAATCAATTCTTGGACCGCTATATTTAGAACTTTAAATTAAAAATAAAATTTTATTTTTTATTTTGAACATTTAGTAGAGCAAGCCAAGTACCTGTCTATTCTCATCCCTAATTATGCTGTTCGCGCACCCTAAAGTTTAATTTCTATTAAGTTTTAACCTTGTAGTTTAGTAAAAATAGATTACTAACATGATACATACCTTGTAGTGCTCGGACAAAAGGTTATGAGATAATTAGCAGGACCCGCACAAGTGAATGTAGAGGTGGGATCATCGTACGCATAGCTATAAGCCCTCGGACACGCATTCTTGAATAATCGAGAGTAGGAGCTCGGAACACAAGTGCTCGGGCTTGCAAAGTAACCACTGCAGCAATACTCCGGGGATCGGAACGCCTCGCACGCGCTCTTGCACGCGACGACGCTCCCTCCGCCCCCACCGACCACCCTCAAATCGCCCGGGCAAATCCCGTTCAGATCCACCGTGCACCCGGCCGTGGCGCACGTGCCTCCCTTCCCGCCCTGGGGGGCTACTAGCATCGGCACATTGTACCCGTCGACCAGGCTGACATCGTAGAAGTCGAGGCCCGCATTGCCGTTCAGGGTGAATTCAGCTAACGTGGCCGGCGGGGCCGAACCGCCGCCCGAGCATTCCACCGTGCCCGACCCGCATTCGCCCGTGACGCAGCTGAACCGGCCGGCGGGGTCCGTGGAACATAGGGTGCGGGCCCACATCCGGCCGGACCAGGAAGTGGGCGCGTCGAGGGTTCGGGACTCGGTAGGGTCGAGGGGGAACCCCGTCGAGGCCAAGGGGGAGCTACCGGCATTGGAGAGGACGCCGGGCCAGACGGCGAAGGGGCAGTTGTTGGTGAAGGTGAAGGAGGCTGAGTAGGTGTTTGTTGCGGTTGAGAAGAGGAGGAGGAGGAGGAGGAGGATGGAGATGGGAGCTGAGGGAAGTTCGGCCATTGGTGCAAGAGATTTGAGAGATTTTGGAGAGAGAGAGAAGGGGGATTGGTTTATTTATAGATGGATTTTGGAGTCACTGTGATATTTTATTTGGTGGGAGATGTCTTTTTTTTAAAAAAAAATTTTCATACATTAATTGTAGTACAGTGTAAGCGGAAATATGAATGTAGCCTGTTCAATTTTTGTTGAAAAGATGATGGAATCCAAAGTCAGATGTCGCCTATTTTTGAGGTGTTTGGTTGTGGTTGGTTGTGGTTGGAAGTGTGTAAAGTGTTTGTAAATGTAATTATTTTTTACTGAAAGTGACACTTTTTTGTTGTTTGACTGGTGCACTTATATGCTTACATTGCACATGACAAATCATCATAAGCGATTTTCTCGCATCTTCTCATCGATAGGAGCTACACCTAATTTAGCATGAATATTTTTATTTCTCACTTTATCTTTCCTAGTGTTGCCGCATATCCAACGGAGCATGCACATCTTCGAAAACAACAATTATATTATTAATAAATGAGGTATTTCTCGTACCTCTTTTAAAAAAGTTAATATTTAAATATTTTTGTAACTCTAATTACCACTCTCAATCCCTAAATCAGACATAGAAATATAAGTTACGGTAAATTTTATTTCTATAACTTCAATTGCACTAACGTAATGTCGTAACTTGCAATATCAAATAGAACATTTCTCAGACCTCCTACAAAAATTTAATATTTGAAAAATTTTAAATTCTAGTTACCACTTGCAAATTCTAAACCAAACACTGTAATAAAAACTACAACAATTTCTATTGTTGTAAAGAAATTGTTGCAACTTCAATTATAATAATATAAATTGCAATTTGCAATATCGGTTGTATAATCATGAGAAAACTTTCCAATCGGTCACAAACCAAGCCAATTCCTTAATGGATACAATCTTGATGTATGCTAGTTAAAGGGTGATGGAGAAGGAATGACACATAGCTAGACAAGATAGAAGGTTGGGTCGTTGTGTCCTTGCCCTTGATAGCAAGAACACATGGAAGACAACAAAAAGGTTGAAGTTGGGGGACATTGTTGCTTATTGGATGAGTATTGCTACGACTCAAAGTGCTTGAGCTCGCAAGTATTGGGGATCTCAATGGGACTCATCACATGGGATGGCTTTTTTGTTGGATCACGTGGAAAAAAGATTCTTTGATAAAAGTAATTTTGATAATTAATTATTGAAGGAAAAAAATAATATTAGTATTGGTTCATAAATTAATCATTTCAGGCGTAGGGGAAATATAGGTCCACTAAGTGAAAGTTCAAAACTTTAAAGTTTCAAGAGGGGAAATTCTATTTGCTCACTGTATTTTACTCTTGGCACTCTAGATACTTTTTATATCAAACTCTTATTTTGAAATACTATCATTTTACTCTCTACACCCAAATTTTTTTCCAAAATACCCTTCTTAAATATTTTGGTCGAGTATTAATATCCGACCAAGAAACGTGCTGGTCGGGTATTAAAATCCGACCAGCAAGCGAAGTCTCCCCCATAAAAGAAAATTAATTAACGATAAATTTTAAATAAATATGCATAAAACCTAAAAAATAAATTCAAATCGTATCTTATATTTATTCTCTGACACCAATTACATATTGGAATTTTCCATTTGCATAAGAAAACTCAAACTCAAATTCCAAATTCAAATTTCACTTGTCACGGTGAAATCAAAGAATTTAAAATTCTTTTAATCTTTTCAGGAACGTTAATATAAAAAATTTTAAGGGGTCAAGAAATTAAATTGATGATTTTGTAGGAGATGTGTTTTTATTAAATATCAAAAAAATTATTTAGGGTTTTAGAGAGAAAATAGATGAGGAAGACAATGGGTCGTAGTTCCAAATTTTAAGAAGTTTTAGTCTGGAATTTATAAGGGTAATTTAGTTCAAAAAAATAATGGCAAACTTATAATTATTTATAAGTTTCAAAATCATACGTCGAGAGGAAAATGTCGGGTGCAAATAGAATTTCCCTTCCAAGAGGCTACAAAATCCTTTACCTACCAGAATCCCTATGAGAAAGAAAATTGAATTTGGTTACATCTCTTTTAAAAAGACAACCGAATCTCTTTCGTATCTGGATATAATATTGGACTTCTATCATGATTCAATTGGAAAAACAGTATAAATACACCATTCCTCCATGCGGAGAGGGGCATGATGATGCCATAAGCATCTAGTACCACGGGTCCCACTTCTATATCCTGATCATCTACATATATAGGATGGATCAGAATAATCTATTGGGAGGGTTCTTCTCTGTCTCCCTATTTCCCTCCTTTTTCTTTCTTATACTCTATGTAATCGAGACAGAAAAGAGAGATTACGCGATTGTATTCTTGATTCTACTATAAAACAACCGTCATAATGATTATCTTCTTTGGGAACATAGCTCCAAAATTTCTTCTCGGTCGAATCTTATTATTTCTATATGTACGCACTTAGCCTGCTGTTTTTATAGTTATTCAAAAGAAAAAATTACTGTGTAAAATTCTGAGCTCAATTCCTATTTGATGCTCAAATTTGGCTCGATAATCCTAACTGACCAAAACTGGCCCCAACAATTAGTATTTAAATAGAGACGTCTTAATATCTAAAATAAAATTTAAAAAAAATAGAAAAGTCACGTCTAATCAAAGATAGATTTGAGAATAAAAGAGAGTATAAATTAGCTGGTAGCACTATTTTGATAAATGATATGACTGTTAACTAAGAAAGTTAGGCCGGGAAGTTCTGTACATCAGAATTTTAATGATTAAATGTATTTTCTTTTCTTCAAATCATGTATTATGCTAAGGGGATGTTCATATCTCAACGTCTTAGGTAGAAATTATGTTGATTACACTAATTAAACAATTAATAAGATAATCCGTAGACCTATAATTAGTATTAGTATGACATCAAAGTTAGGTAGCTAGAGGTTGGGAGCCTAATCCAGAACAAGCGAAAATTTGAAGAAATAGTCACCGGATGAGTGGTACTATCTACTCTATCCCATGCACTTTGTAGTGCAATCGATTACGTTGATAATTACAGTCAGACCTCCTTAGTATTGGGGTGTATCACTTAACACCCATAAAATTTAAAACTTTCAAAAAACTCCATGGACTTCTTAACGGCGTTAATTGACCGTGAATAAGCAGGCTACGTGATGTGCATGTATTTTAAAAAGTCCAAAATACCCCCAGTTAACCAAAGTTAGGGTATAAGGCAGTGCGCTCAATCTTTACCTCACCCGCCTCCCTCCCCCTTGCTCTCTCTCCCCGTCCTCTTAATTGCTAGGAGCAGCAGCAGCTGCTGCAGCAACAACTTGCGGTGACTGAGAGAGACAGGGATAGAAAGAGAGTAATTGAGAGAGCGATAGAGAGGGAGAGGGAGGGAGGGAGGGAGGGAGAGAGAGAGAGAGAGAGAGGGAGTGTGCAGGGAGTTGTGAGGGTAGAATAGGAAATTCAGGGCTATGAGTACACTTTAGTGTTAAAAGAGAGTGACAATAAAAAACTCTTACTAACAGTGTTAAAAGTTCATGGGGTTTTTTGAGAGTTTTAAACTTCAGGGGTGTTAAGTTAAACACCCACAATACTACAGGGGCTTTGACTGTAATTAACTCTTTCTATTAAATAATCTCTCTTTATTTAAATCTCTAGAATCCATATCTTTTTCATATCACTTCCATCTATATTTTCTTCGGTCCTCCTTTCGTTCTTTTAACTTGTCCTACATTGATAACATCCTCTCGTTGAACTGTGCATTTGTAAGTTTACGTTGCATATGACCAAACTATCATAAGCGATGTTCTCATATTTTCTCATTAATAGGAGTTATACCTAACTTAGCACGAATATCTTTATTTCTCACTTTTTCTCTCCTAATATTGCCGCATATCCAGCAAAACATGTATATTTCTATTATACTTATATTATGTGAATGACGTTTCTTTATAGCCCAGCATTCCGTACCATATAATAAAACTGATATAATAACAGTCTTATAAAAATTTTCCTTTAGGCTTAACGGAATGTGACGGCCGCATATAACTCGCATTGCATTCTTCCATTTCAACCAGCTAGCTTACATCCTATGTTCTATCATTCTAATAATCGAACCCAAATATCTAAATTGGCTGCTAATTTACATCTCTCGATAAGAGCAAAATACAAGATTACAAAATGAAACGACAATATTTTTTTTACAATTTTAGAAGGTGGGCTCACTAAGACCACAGGCACGCTCATTTTGAAATTCCCTTTGACAAGTTGTAGGTTGGGCTGAACTAGGCGAACCGACTTAGTTCGGGCCCAATTAAAAGAGAAGTGGAGGATTCATTCCACTCGTGAATGTTCATTATACTCTCATTCCATCTTTAAATTTAGTTCCTGATTATCTTTTTCAATTAAATACTGAATAACTTAATTTAATCTTGAACAATTAAAAAAAAAAAAACTCAGCTCCATATCATATTTTGGCAATATAGTTTATTTTCCTTTCTTTGCCCGCTACATCCTCGACTAAGAGCAGTGATGATTCCATAAAATTCCTCTGTTCTGCCTGTTGATCCAGCCTTAGCCACAACGAGAAGATTCTTCTCCCTCAGGGTGTTTTGTTACCGATGGCATTAGCTTGGGAAACTATGATCACCTACAACCCCGGAAAATTTTGCGGTTCTTCACTTTGAAAACCATAACACGATGTTACTTTCTGTTGTGGATTATTAATAGAATGTGGATAACAGTAACTCGCCGTTTTGTCTTTAAGAAAAAATTCTTCCTCCTCCTCAGCATAAGTGATCATACTTTCCTTAAAGAGACGGCTCACTCCTTTTTCTCAAAATCGCAGAATCTATTAGATCTTACTATAACTCTAAATCTCCTTTCGACTTCATTCTAAATCATCTCTATTCATCTATCCATCCTAAAAATCTCCAAGGCTCTGTTTGAATTGAGAGAAAATGAAGAAAAAGAAAAGAAAAAGAAAGGGAAAGAGAAAAGGAAAGAAAAGAATATGGAAATTAGTTTTCTTTTTTATGTTTGGTTAAAAAGAAAATGAAAAATAAAATCTCAAGAAATCTTTAGAAAAAAGCAGTTTTTTATATTTGGTTGCTTAATAGAAAATTAAGAGTAAAATATAATTCTAATTAAACAATAAAAAATTTTAATATTAATGTACATATTATTGATATAATTTTTAATTTTTAAATAATTAAGCATATAATAAACCAGAGGGTCCAAACTTCACAAAAGTAAAAAATATCTTGGAACTAAATTACAAGGAAATTTTTAGAAAAAACTTGTTTCCTTTTTTACTTTTTCTGAGTTTGAGAAAAAAAAGGAAAAAGAAAAAAAATCTAATACATTTTCTCTCACTTTCTTTTCTTTTTATTTTCTCTCTAATTTTCCCTCTAACCAAACGGTGGAAAGCAACATTTCCTTTCCTTTTCTTTTCTTTTCCTTCATTTTCCCTCAATCCAAACACAACCTAAGGCTCTGTTTGGTTTGAAAGAAAATAAAAGAAAGAAAAAGAAACAGAAAATGAAAGATAAAACAGAATAAAAGAAGAGGGAAAAAATGATTTTTACTCGTAAGAAAATATTTTCATTTCGTTTTAATTTTTCCTCAAATCAAATACTAGAAAATATTTTCTTTCTTATTATCTTTTCTTTTCTTTCATTTTTCCCTCAAACCAAATGAAGTCTAAGTAAATTGATTCAATTCGAAAGCGTGAATAGATAGATTTATTTTATTTTGTTTAAATTAGGCAATAACTTGTTGAAAAAGAGAGTTTTTGGAGATAAGGTACAAAAGAACAGATAACATAAGTAGAAGAGCATAAGGAGTTTTTTTTTTTTTTTTTTTTTTGAGATAGAACCACAGAAGATAGAGAAGAACTTACTTGATAATTTGTTAAAGGAGGAGATTTTTGTTTATTTTTTTCTCAAGAAAAAAAAAGAAATTAATTTCTTCTCAAGCCTAAATAGAAAGTGTTTTTTTTTCCCTCAAGAAAAGATGCCATTAATTTCTTTAACAAAATGATGTTTGTTCCGGAATTTCTAAATGAGCACTCCAGTCTTACTGAACACATTGAAAAACTTCCAAGTAATAACAAGTTTGCAATTTTCTTTTAGGACTAAGTTACCCTTATCTTCTCCTAATCGTTCGGTTGTTAATACCCGAGCAATGCAATAATCGTTTGGGTATTACTATCCGAACAACGTAAAACTCATTCGGGTATTACTACTCTGACGAAGTTCGATCACCGTTGTCAGCCAAGAGGGGGGGAACCATGGTGGTAGTGCGTTTTCTTGGTGAGGGAGAAAGGAGATGGGATAGAGTTAGAAAAATAGGATGGCCTCATTAAAAAAAACTTATCTTTTCAAAAGAGATAGTACGCTTACTAAGCAAGGTGGGCTCATCAAGACCAACAGTGAGCTTATTTAAAAATTCTCTGTTTATTGCTATTTTGCTATTAGAAATGGGTGAAGTAATGAAGAACTTCCAAAATAAAAGTTTAAGAAGAGAATTATTCAATAAAATTTAAGTATTTGTGTGCTCATTCTTTGAAGTAAGAAGTTTAATTAGAAAATTATTATTTTATTATCAAATAAAATAAATAATAATACTAATCTTTTTATTACTTGATTATAATTCAAAAGTACTGATGAAAAACTAATAAAAAATAATATTTTATCTTATTTCTTGAGTTTCAAGAATACTTCCAACTAAAAATGAGGGGAAGAGAAAAGACGAAGTAGAGATGCCACATACAATATGTATCATCCTAGTTGAAGTAACTTTCAATTATCTTCTTAGACAAACAAATAAATAAAGTAGTAAAAGTAATATTACTTTCATTCTACTTTTATGCAAATATGCACAACCTGAGAGGTTATGCACATACTAATATACCCTTGAATATTATAAAAAAGTTCTTTTATTTAAAAACTGAAACTGCTAGTGGAAAACTAGGATGAATCAATGATGTAATAGAGGGAAAATTTATTTAAGCACAACAGTTTGCTCACTATGTCCCACTCCTAAAATTGTACAAAATTCTAAATGATGTGAAAACCGTTTTCATACTTTACGGGTCTAATTCTCGACTGAGAAATGTGGGTTTATTGAGCAAAGTGATGTGTTTGACTAGAATTTCCGGAGAAAGAGTGTTAGTAGTTTTGAAATTTAATACCAAACATGCCATCGGTGCTTAAAAAATGATTTTTTGAAACTGGGAATCTGTTTCTTATTTCTATACTTCGTAAGTTTATGGCTTTAGAGCCCTTGATGGGAGCTAAGGGTTAAATTAAAGCCTCAAAAACTGTATGGTTTGGGATTGGATCTTTCAAAAGGCCTGGTTTTGCCCCGCCTCATCACCGGCCATTGAGCACTAATCTTGTTTTGGGCCTAATTATAGTCTTGTTCAAATTGGGCCGTACTCTTGGGTTGTGAACTCACGTAAATGGAAGCCTAATATCGCCCAAGGCACGTGTAGACAAAAGAGGCAGCTCACCCACCTCACCAATCTTGGGAAATTCTAAAGGAGCACACGCCTTGAATTAATGAGCTCCATTTACAACTAGTGAGCACCACTTAGTGACTTAGCGGGCTCACTATGTCAAGTGTTGTGCTCGTTTAAAATTTCTCCCAATTTTGCATATTTTAAATGTTTTACTAAGTTTACTCCCCATTAATCTAATTTTGTCCTTCTAAATTTCCTAACTCTATTCCCATTCCTAACACCTCTCTCTCCCCCTTACTTTGACGCTACGTTGTCCCCCTATCCATGGTCGCTTCCATCTCTGTCACCCTCCCTCTCCGTCTACATCTCCCGCTCTCTCCCTCATCCTGTCACCCTCCCTCTCCGTCTACATCTCCCGCTCTCTCCCTCATCCTCTCTCTTCGCACCTCTCTGTTTGGTTGGCAAGGAGCCGAAAAAAAATCCTCTATTCGGTCCTTTCAGCCGAACGGAAAGATTTTGTTCAACTTCTAGGTGCCGAACGGAAAGATTTTGTTCAACTTCTAGGTGTCTAACAAATTCATTTTGTTCGGCAATTTATTGATGAAGAGATTTTGATCCCATATTTTCTAAAATTTTTAAAACTAAAATACATGCAGAAAAATTATATCAAAATGTAAAAAAAAAAAAAATACATATGCTTCGATTAACTCTGTCCGTTCAACAATCTCTATTTTTATGAGATTTTTTTCTAAAATAATTTATGTATTTAGGATTAGAGAAAAGAAATAGATGATATGGAAGAGGAGAGACGAGGGGTTAATGTTTGATTAGTGAAGTTCGTACAGGAGGATTATTTTTATCCAATTATATGACTAGTGTAATTGTAAATATCACAATGTTATGAAGGCGTATAAGTTTAATCTAATGGTGGCTGCAAATAGCAACTTCCGATGAGAGGCGCAGATATTAATAGAGCCCTAATTGTCATTCACGGGAGTTTCTAAAAGGGCACACCATTTTTCCTAGTGAGCTCACTTAATAACTGTCTGGTCAGACAACCAAAAATACTCAGCAACGTAGGCTCACTAGAAAAAATGGTGTGCCCCTTTAGAAACTCCCGTCATTCACCCCAGTCCATCCAAGCATGGTGAACCCTCTCGCATTAGTTATCTGGGCTGAAAACTTGAACTTTGCGTAATTCCTAACTAGTAGCCTCTTAGACTTGGGATCAGGTCTGGTGGACCGAGCTGCACACAGTCAATTGCATCCAAGGGTGGAGAGAGTTGACATGTGGGATCTATGGCCTTGCTTCCCCTAGGCCACGTGCTGCACAATCCACCTGATCTGAATACCTAAAATTAGCAGAAAGGAGGGAAAAAAAATATACATATATATATTATATATATTATAGAGGTCAACAATTGGTCGGAGTTGTCGGATTTCGGAGTAATCGGTCGGATTCCGATCAGACGGAGGAGACAAAATTCTGACTGGTATGCTTGGTCAGAACTGACCGAACTCCGACTTACCCTTTGTCGGTCGGATGCGATCGGAGTAGGTTAGAGTAAGACGGATTTAGATTTTTTTTCTTTAATTCATTTGCTAAATTGCTCCGGTTAATATTTTTTAGTACTCATTTCTCAAAAGCAAGGCACCAATTTAATTCACAAGCATTTCTTGTAGCTATTTTAGGCGGGCAACAACTTTACATGCATGATTAATTTTTCCCCATTCAAATTTACTAAGTCAAAATTCAATTTTCAAAGCTGCATGCAACATTAATTTTTCCCCTTTCAAATTTTTCAAGTCAAAATTTAATTTTTCCTCCATGTAAAAACTTTGCATGAATTATTAATTTTTCCTCTTTCCAATTTTTTATATACAAATTTAGTTTTCCCTCTTTTATAGTGCATGCAACATTAATTTTTTTTACTAGAGAATCAAATTCTGTCGGATTCGGACTCCGATCGACTCCAATGATATTCTGATTACTCATCCGATTACTATTTCACTTATAAAACTCTGACGGTACAAGCTACCCGAACTCCGATTAAGCTCCGATCGATTCCAATTGGATTCGATCGATTTGGTCGAAGTCGAACTAGGCTGTTCATCTCTAATATATAACCTCTCATCTGTTTTGTACTTTTGTGTGTGAGATATGTGTGCATGAATGCATATCTCTGT
Source organism: Dracaena cambodiana (assembly GCA_036321105.1). Lineage (NCBI taxonomy): Eukaryota > Viridiplantae > Streptophyta > Magnoliopsida > Asparagales > Asparagaceae > Dracaena > Dracaena cambodiana. Next base: position 8,155,382 of record JAYEPQ010000007.1, on the reverse strand, counting down.
AATATCATTGCCTATAGGGTAACCTAGGAGGGATTATGTTGCTAGCTAGAGATTTAAAGCGAGCATCAACTCTCAACTCTCAAGCAATCTCTTTATAGTTTTTCTAACTTCCTCCCTCTAGTACCCATCTTTCTACTCTATCTCTCAAGTGGTTTACAGCTAAAGAGGTATTTATAATTTGAATTTTTTTATTCAGTTTTTTCGAAGTTTTTTTAAATAGATCCATACTCGTTCGGCGCTTCTTTCTCTCAAACCGCGAATGCTTTTTCTGCTCTTTTTAACTAGTGAAAAATATCAAAGATTTTGCCAACCTTTAGAATACTCTCCTCAAATATTCTTTTCTACAAAATCATATGAACATATAGAATTAACCAATATGTCCGAAGAAGAGCCAACTGAAACAACCATATTCGAAACCCAAACAACCAATCCTGGTAGGGCATCTAAATCGGACATATAGAAACATTTTGAAAAAATCATGGAAAATGGTGTTAGAAAAATTAGATATAAGTATTGTCAAAAAATCTATTATTTCCCTTAGGTAGTGGAACGAGCCACCTTAAAAGATATCTAAATAAAACACACCAGCCAAATGAATCATAATAAACACAATTAAATACCTACGGAGAAATTTTAGGAACTTTTAAATATAATTTTATGACCACAAGAGAATAATTAGCAACGTATATAGTATATGCCGAATAACTTTTTTTCTATGGTAGAAGACCGAAAATTAGAAAAATTTGTTATGGACTTGAAATTTTTCCACACTGTAAGTTAGATGGACTTGAAATTTTAATTGATTTTTTTATAAAAATATGTGCTATAAAAATAATGTTAGGGATTTAGTTAATGATATTAAAATTTATTTAGATACCATATACCATATATATAAGATATGTATGATAATAAAACATAATTTACAAAAGAACCAACAGTTAGGGAAACTTGAAAGCCAATAACATCATCCGTATTTCACTGAAAAAAGTCTAGGTAATCTAGTACATATTTTAATGAACTATATTATTTAGAAAGTGCCACCTATAAAGATGACATGTCCTCTAAAAATTATGAAGTTTTTGATATTTTGGCATGGTGGAAATCACAGGAAAAAACATATCATGTGCTTTCCAACATGATCTGTGATTTACTAACTCCTAATGTGTCTACAGTAGCATTGGAGTCTGTTTTTAGTGCAGGTGGTAGAGTACTCACAGAGTGGAGGAGCTCAATGGCAGCAGACACATTGGAGATGCATATTTACTTGAAAGACTAGTTTGATGTAGAAGAAGGGATCGTCTAACGAATTAGAAGTAGAGAACTCACGGGAGGATTAATGAAATTTTTTCTAATTTCTACATTTGTAAATTTTTTTCATGTAATTTTTTAAAATTTTTTCATGTAATTTTTTTTTAAGTCATAAATCTCTTAGAAAAAATACTAAGAACAATTTGAGGATAACGACCAGGCTCATTTTCCCTCTCTTCGAGTTTTGCATGATTTCTAAAAAGATTTATAGTGTAATTATTATGTCAATGTAATGAGATTTAATATAATAAAATTTTAATTTTACTATCATTTTTTTCTTGTTAAAACTAATTAAATTAACCTAATTATTCTCTTACACTTACTTAATAATCAAATTAATATTTAAAAAAAATAAAAAAAACATACCAACACGCCTCGGTCCGGATACGGCGCGTGCCCTGCGTGTCGTGCCGGCGGACCGAGTCTGGGCTAATTCCTGAATCAAGACGTGTCGTGCCCGGCACAGCATGCCCGTGCCAGGTATGGGCCCTGCCCGGACCAGGCCGGGCACGACCCACTTGCGAGCTCTAGGTTGGTGTTCCTTCATTTATTTAAAACGATGTCTGATTTTTGTACAACCGTTTATTTAATAGTCAATCTCGACCAAACAGAGCTTTACATGAATTTATGCTCTCCACTGTATTTATGGATCAGAAGAATAAAGGAATGGTTTTCTGCAATTCTTTCTTCTATAGCTTATTCTTCTACCATTCACAATCAAGAATCAATTGGACATTGAATACTAGCTCTAATGGAGCTTCAATAGGAAACAAATTCTAAGGTATCCATATACTTCAATCAATTTTCTCGACTATGAATTTGTTTAATTTCTAGCTTGGTTAATTTAATTTCCACCGTGAATGTACTTTTATCAAGCTGAATCAAACTCAAAATTCCCAAAAATTAGCATTGACGCTAAGGGATGACACCCTGCTATGGTGGATAGATACATATGCAAATATCAAATGTGATATGATATACAATATACTTGTAAGCAGATCGGGGACTACAGACCCATTGCTTTAGTGAACTGTTCTATTAAAATCATCACAAAAATCCTTTCCAACAGACTTGCACCCAAATTGCAAACTATGATTGGGGATTATCAGACTGAGTTTATTACAGGAAGGAGTATATTGGAGGGGATAGTATCAGCACATGAGATCATTCACCACTGCAAAAAGTCCAAATTGAATGGATACATACTCAAACTGGACTTTGAAATGGTAGAATGAGATTGTTTACTCGAGGTCCTACGGCTTCGAGGTTTTGGAGAGAAATGGATCTCATGGATAAAGAACTGGCTTACAACTGCCAAAACACAGATCCTAGTTAATGGTGTGGCAGGTAAAGAAATAGTACTCAGGAGGGAATTCAAGCAGGGTGACCCACTCTCCCCCCTGCTATTTACACTCATTGCTGATGGCCTCAACATCATGTTTAGGAAAATGGAAATTGCAGGTCTCATAAAAGGTCTTGCAGGATCTACCTCTACCTCACATATCAACCTCCAATACGCTGATGATACACTCATATTTAGAGGCGATAATATTTGTGAGGCAATTTACATCAAATAGGGCCTTCAATGTTTTGAAGCATGGTCGGGACTAAGGATCAATTTCTCCAAGAGTTCCATGATATGCATAGGACACAAAAATCTTACTATGAATCTTATTCTAGAGATCTTCAGATGTAAGGAGGGAGGTTTCCCAATGAAATACCTGGGTATCCCTATCAAAGCAGGAAAACTTTCAAAACAGGATTGGTACCCCCTTCTGGACTGCTTCGAGAAGAAACTAGATGGCTGGAGAGGGGGACTATTATCTTTAGGAGGAAGGGCTATCTTGCTCAACGCAGTTCTTTCATCCCTTCCCCTCTACTACATGTCCTTCTTTATATTACCATGCTGGGTTCGAAACAAAATAGACCATATCAGAAAGAGATTTTTGTGGAATGGAACGACCGATTCCAACAAATATCATCTTGTTTCTTGAAGGCAGGTTTGCAGGCCCAAGTCTGCGGGAGGTCTTGGAGTTTTGGGTTTGAGAATATTCAATTTGTCCCTAGTGGCTAAGGGGTGGTGGCACTTACTCACTCGTCCAGAGGGAAGCCTTCAGAAACTCATGCATGCCAAATACTGTTCCCGAAATAACACATGGTCTAAAAATACCAGAAATTTCCCAACTTCATCGCACTTCTGGAAAGGGGTGATCAAGACCAAATATATAGTCTGGACTAGTCTACAATATAAACTAGGCAATGGTCGAAAGATTGCATTCTGGCATGATCGGTAGTGTATACAAATCCCCCTCAAAGTTCTATTCCCTGCAACATTTGAAGTATCTTGCAATAAAGATGCAGTTGTTGCCTCCAAATGGGGAAGAGCGAGATGATGACTTAATCTAACACATCCCACATCAATATTGGAGGAGATACAGACCCGAGAACTAAGGTCTACCCTAAATGAAATAGCACCAGCCGAGACAAACAATGATCAACTAATATGGAGATGAAACATGAATGGAGAATTCTCAGTAAAGTCCACATACCATCATTTTATATATAGTGGAGTCAACACTAAGGACACAAGTTAGATATGGATACAAAATGCCCACTGAAAATTAGGATATTTCTCTGGCTAGCCCATAAGAATGCCCTACTCATATGGCCAGCATTACAAAGACGAGGCTGGGCAAGTCCAAATTTCTGTGTCCTCTGTAGTAAAAATGGAGAATCCACCACCAATTTATTACTAAACTGTCACTTTACTAATCATCTTTGGATCCGCTGTGCAAGAATTCTTGGGATCAACCCAAACATGGAGGAGGAAAATTGCATAGGGGGTAGATTAAGCTTAACAAGTTATACAACCAATCACGCCAGAACACTAAGTGCAGCTTTATGTTGGAATGTTTGGATGGAAAGAAATGGTAGAATTTTTAATTCTACTACCCACTCCCTACATATTTGCACCCGTCAATCATGCATGACTTTTTTATGTGGACAGGTATACCTTCCGACGAGAAGCGCATACATATATCAGAGGGATTCTCGGCAGATGACCTGGATTCACCTGACCAAACTTGATTAGCACCCTTCACCCTACAAAATAGCCACTCTACAAGAAGAGTTGACCTCTGGACCTGGTGTTATACTTATGTATCTTTTCTATTTATTTCTTGCAAGTATTGTATTATGAATCACTTATTTGAAGTGATCGAACTATGTTACTCTTGTATGGTTCTGTTATCCCCTTGCTAATGGAACACGAAGGGTTTCCACCCGCCTTTTTATTTCAAAAAAATATACTTGTAAGCAAGCATATCAAAAACTTTAACATCGAAGACCAATATTGCCATACACTAAAGTATGACTCTTTATGAATCAGATATCATTCCACAAGTGACTTTGTTGTCACATAAAATTAGAAAAACAAGCTCCACAAAGGTTAAGAAGTTAAGCTTGTAAGTGTAGACCTCTGCATTATGGCCACAACATCAACTACAAAGCATGATCAATGAAGTCAAGCTTGGCTTTTTCCTTCCTTTTCACAATAATTACATATGTATACCTAGCTAGCATCTTTTATCCTCAACCAATAGATATCTTGTAGTTACCTCTACTTCCAGTTTGTTGCCATCATCATCCTTAAAGCAATTAGGAAACTTAAGGTAGAGAATGAGAATTGATAGATGTGGAGGTTATCTTTCTTTATGCTAGGTAGGACTCTCCAATGAGAATGAGACCTCAAGGGAACAGAAAGAAGTGCGGGGGTGGAAAAAATAATGAAGGAATGCTTTTGCAAAGAAAGGAAAGTAAAGCAGTTAGGATTATAATTAAGACTATAATACTCACTAATTATGACTTAATTAGTAATGATACTCACTTGAGACACAATTAGTAAAAGGTTTTGTTCCTTATCCAGTTCAATCATACAGCTTTACACCACAGACATGCATGATTTAAGCAGTCCAACTTCCACTCAATTATTTTGGTAGTTTTTTTTTTTTTTTTTTTTTTTTTTTTTGCTAAAATAGAAGAAACTCCCGTGAAATATTATGTTTTTTTCAGAGACCCCCATAAACTATTTTATGTTACGTAAACTCTTATGAAATTTGAAATTTCATGGAAATGTCTAAATAACTTTAGCAGTAAAATTATTAGATCGATCTTAAAATATAGTTGTACACCCTCTCAGACCTTCTAAATGCTCACTACTCAAAAAAAGTATACCTGAAATTGTCGAAAAATGGGTATTTGTTGAATTTTTAAATCGATAAATTAATCTTTTTGTTATGTTGTTGGGAGTTTCAATGAAATTTAAAACTTTGTAGGGGTTTACATAACATGAAAAAGTTTTTGGGACTTTCTAAAAAAACTATGATATTTCGTTGGGTTCTTTTTCAACTTTAACCTTTTTTTTTTCCTCAGAGATTTTTTCCCCTTCTTTTGGGGAGAAGCACAATCTCTTAATTACTTTGAAGTATTAATCTAAGTTCACTATCAGGCTGAAAGGATGTAAAAGGATACAAATTAAATAATACATCCTGAATTCAGCCTCATGTATAATTGTATTTTGATAAATATAGAATATGCTCCAATATTGACTAAGATTATAGGTATCCATAGTCCAATTATATCCAAGATATCCGATAAATAAGAATGTAATTGTACATATCTTGGCAGTATAACTTAATTTGATCTCCCACTATATATTGTTATATGTATTTGATATGATTCTAAATTCAGGTTCATCAAGTAAGATTACATTGAGTTCACCATCCGAGCATAGTAATATTTATAATTGTATCTACTTCAAGAAATTAAATAATTATAATATCAAATCATTTATATCTCTATAGCATTGTTGAAAATAACGCGTTATGAAACCCGTTATTTGTGTTACGTAACCTAACGGAATCCCAACGCTACGTAACAACTGGAAATAACTCAGTGCACCATAACAGTACGTTTTTTACGTTATTTTACGTTATATTACATAACGTTACGTTAAATTACGTTATGCTACGTTATTTACAATTATTTTTTTTAGTAATTCATATATTGTTGATTATTATTTTGATTATTAGCGAATTGCTGTAATTTTCTTAATTAATTGTTGGCTTGTTTGATTGCTTTTTGGAATTTCTAACTTGATAATTTAAGTTTGTTTCTTTATTCACTTGTTGTATTTCTCGTCCGGTTGCTAAAATATTTTACTTGTTGATTTTATTGAATTTTTAATTGAACTAAAATCAACAATAATAAATAAGATAAATTGAACATTAAATTACAACAATGATAATAATTGGAATCGAAATAAAAAATTGGAATCTTGCTTTTTTTATTTATTTAAATGATGATTGGAATTACGGTTGCAGACTTAATATAATTTATGAAGACATATGAAAATTATTATAAAACTTAATATAACATTTGAATAGATTATGTATTACAAATTAATTTTATATATTTTTAATTTATTTTTCAATTTATTAAAATTATTTTATATGGTTTTATATTTATTTTTATTAAATAAATAGAAAATTGCATAACCTACGTTATGTGTTACGCTATTTGCGACATAACCTAACAAAGGCAAAACGTTACGTTACCGTTATCGCTATTTTAAACATTGCTCTATAGTAAGATATTCAACTAGGTGAGAGATACTTCTCCGAAAAAAGCTTACTTATTTAGTGCAAAGTAGTTTTTAGTGTAAATCATAGGAGTAAGATGAATTTTACTTTAGAAAATATTTTAACCGGCTGCTAATTTAATGAAGAATAAAGATACTTATTGGAACGTCCAACAAATTTTCCAAATAGAAGAGGACCAAAATCCTATAGCATGAGTTATTCTTCTATGTTAGCTATTTGGCATGCTCTGGTAACTTTTGCTAGACTTGGGATTGAGAACTCACCAATCCGAGTGAATAATATGTTCAGTTATATCCGACCACCCACAGGAGCGAGTGTGGGGAACCGACACTGATCTACAACTGTATTTACTCATTTTGTAGTTTTTATTTATATGTAAGTTAACTTCGTTCACTCTATAATGAGAGGAAATTCATGTTTATTTCATTCAAGTCAAGAAATATTTTTTATTTTGTTTTAGATCAAAGAAAATAACTGGACTCTAATTCGTATTAAGATTAAGAATGGATAAAAAAGAATTGATCAATATTCCCTAATCTGGAAGAGATTATATCCATTTCGTTTGGTTAGATACAATAGAAAAAACAAAAAAGTTTTGCACTATGAACTTTATACCATGCCACCTCTCTTGTATAGGTTGAGCGGATACCCTATCAGTTGAGCAGTGAAACCCCCAAACCGGTATGCTTTGATGTCCGAATAAATCATTAACCCTTCCTTCTCGTCAAACTACTTCTATCTTTTAGGTGCACAGAGAAAAGAGAGTCTTAAGCAGAAAGCATGATAGATCAGAGACTATTTAAGAAAAAAAGACCGTATGTAGATAATAAAGAACCGCTGATTATGCTAAAAAACCAGGCGGCCTTAACCCACTGATTATGCTAAAAAACATCTTCCGTTACAGTCCACTTCAATAAGAAACCACATCCCCCTCTAATTACACGTGTACGCCACGCGTGGCCACCACCTCGCAACATTCCAAATGCCAATTTTGCATGTTATCCACAGTCGCTTCCAAAGTTTGTTACCCTCTCTCATCATCACTTTTAGCCCTTAGTGCATAAACCCCTCTAATGCCTCCACCTCTCTCACCTCCTCTTTGAGCTCTCTCTACTCTCGACCCCCACAAAAAATGAATCAACTCCTCGTTCTCATCCTCCTCTTTTGCTTCCAAGGTAATCAATCAATCTACATTAACATCGATCCTTGCTTGTGATCGTAACTTCGATTATTGTGTAATGCGTGCAGGACGAGGAGTGTGGTCTACTACGTTCACGGTGGTGAACAAGTGTGGCCGCACCGTGTGGCCCGGCGTGCTGTCGAATGCGGGCAGCGAGCCGATGGGCTCTACGGGGTTCGCCCTCGCTGCGGGCGATGCGCGGATGCTGAAGGCGCCGGCTGGCTGGGCTGGGCGGCTCTGGGCTAGGTCTGGGTGCACGTTTGATGCGTCCGGGCGCGGGAATTGCACGACCGGGGACTGCAGGTCGAGTCAGATTGAGTGCAATGGGGCCGGGGCTACGCCGCCGGCGACGCTGGTGGAGTTCAAGCTCAACGGGAATGATGGAAGGGATTATTATGATGTTAGCCTTGTTGATGGGTATGTATGCAAGTTTGATTTTAGGTGATTTTTTTTTTCTATATAGTTTTAAAATTTACTTTGTATCCAACTCGAATAGATTTGAAATGTATGGTCGAAGAAATTTTGTTATGAAAAATTGTGTTACGGATTTTCCTTGCGAATAATTTTTTTTTTTTTTTTTTCCTTTATGGAATGCGAATAACGTATTTTAATGGGTTGTACAGTAAAAAACATTTTAAAAAATTAAATGGAAAATTTTGGGTACAGAAGAAATTTGATACTAAATGGGGTATATAGGGTTAAAGGTGAAAAAAGCATTTAAAAATGAGGATTGTAACTAGGGTAAAATATTTAACGTTTATGTGACGCTCGCTATTTGGAATCTGACAGTGGAATGCCCGCCTTCACTACTTTTTGGTGGCCCTATATCCAAACTCTACCACCTGTTTATGCCATTCAAAATCTGTGGGCCTCTACCGAACTTCACCACTTTTTTGTGCTTCTCTGTTCGGGAATTTCTAGATGGGCACAGTTTTTTTTTTTTGTCCTAGTGAGCCCACTTTTCCTAGTGAGCACATCCTTTTTTTTAAAAAGAGAGGATTTTCCTAGTGAGCACACTAAAATTCCTAACCTACCCTCCTTTCTCTCTCCGATTTCTGCTGCTGCTGCTTCTTCTTCTTCATCTTCTTCTTCTTCTTCTTCTTCTTCTTCATCGTCTTCTTCTTCTTCTTCTTCTTCCTCGTCTTCTTCGTCGTCTTCTTCTTCTTCTTCTTCTTCATCGTCTTCTTCTTCTTCTCTTTTCAATTTCACTCTTTCTCTATCTTTGAGAGAAAACAGAAATTTCTAGAAGTTTCCCGACGGTATCGCCTTCCCCCTCTTCCCCCTCCATCTCCCTCTCCCTATCCCTAATCAGATCCAGCCATCCGGGACTATTAGTCTGGATGGATTGGCCTAATCCGGACTAACCAGTCCGGATCAGACCAATCCATCCGGACTAACAGTCCCGGATGGATGAAAGAGGGGTTGAAGGAGGGACAATTTTGACCAAGAATTTTAATGGCAAAATAGTAAATAAAGGGAAGATTTAAGTGGGCTCACTAGGAAAAAAGCTGTGCCCATCTAGAAATTCCCCTCTGTTCAGAATCTGGGTAGCGAAATGTCGGCCTCCACCACTCTTCTGTAGCACTTTTTTCCATATAACATTTTGTTTGGATTCCTTCTTAAGAAACTAATTACAATTAATTTAAATATTTTCAACTCTTGTTTCATATGCGATGTGAGACTATTTGAACTGGAGTATTACAATTTAGTTTTTCCTTTCAAAATTTCGATATATCGAGACAGTTGCAAAATGTACATTGTATAGGTTGCAGGTTCATATATTACAGCAAAAATGTAAAGCTATTTTCATGACTATAGGTATAATGTGCCCGTGCTAGTTGAAGCTAAAGGTGGGGCAGGAGCCTGCGCAGCCACCGGATGTGCAGCCGACCTGAACCGCAGGTGCCCAGACGAGCTGAAGTTAGCGGACGGCGATGGATGCCGCAGCGCCTGCGAGGCATTCGGGAAGCCAGAGTACTGCTGCAGTGGCGATTTCTCGAACCCGAACACATGTCATTCATCTGTGTACTCGCAAATGTTCAAGTCTGCTTGTCCGAGATCCTACAGCTATGCGTTTGATGATGCTACATCCACATTTACTTGCACTGGTGCAGACTATACTGTCACATTTTGCCCTGATTCAGTGCCAAGGTATGGCTTTGGAAAATTTGGTTTAGCCCCTCCTAGTTTCCACTTGTTTCTATTAGTACCTATGACAGTTTGATTTTCTAATAAATACCACTTAAAATTGTAAAATGGTAAACTAAAATTTTCTTCTGGATACAAATATTAACATGATGCTAGATTGAAAATTAATAGGCTTAGAAGGATTTCTTTTAAAATTGGTTGCGAGCAGGAGGGTTAATCTAAAATTTTCCATGCATACTTATTTTTGTGAACTTGTTAAATTTGAAATTAATATTCTCAAGCTTCATATTTTATAAAAAAAATATTGAAAACTCAAATTCCATGTTTTTATTTTCTAAGAACAGATTATATGGAGAAACCAAGAACAATGTTAGGATGAGGCTTGATCTAATTAAATATTTATTTAAACTTTAAACTAATGCAAGATGAGTTTGTGCTTTGGTCTCTTGCACTTTTAGACTTGCTGATCTTGAGATGACCCAAATTAGCCATCTTAATCAAAATTAATAATTTAGTAAACTTGGCTGCAGATATATTATATATTGGTGCAATTATGTCATGATCTACTTTTTTTTTTAATATATAATCATTAAATTAATTAACTATGTCATCCAATATCGTTTTGTGAGCATCTCATGTGGTGGTGGGGAAATTCTATTTCATTAAATTTATTGTCATATTTTTTTCTCCTAGTCATCACCGAACGAAGTTAAATTTATTTGGAAATTAATAATCAAACGCTATGAAAACCATTCGGGAGAATAATTCAAGTCCATAGTGATGTGTTCAAATAGAATTTCCCCACGTGGTAATGAGGGTAATTACGCCCTTGGTACAGTCAACAAGTTTACAATTTAAAATAAATAATGAAATGATAACAAATTAAGTTGTAAATTTTAATTATTATAAGCTAGATTTGTTCCCATTTTGAGCCCTCAAACTGGATTCTAATGGTAAAGAATATTTCTCTTCTTCTTTTTTTCTTTTTAAATTCATTTAGCCATAAAGCTTTTGATGAAATAGAGAATTAGGGAGGAAAGACAAAGTAATAGAGTATATATTCTTCCTCTCTTTATCCTTTTTTTCCTTTATTCTTCTTCCACCAATATTGTTTAACATTTTTCTCTTTTAACTGAAAACACTAGGGTTTCATGAGATTTTTTTTTTTTTTAATTTCAACAAAAATTGGTGATATCGTACTAAATACTGCATACTATTTTGATTTTGGCAGTCGGATAACGTCGGTTCCCTCGCCTCCGAAGAAGGGAGTGTTTCTACAAGATGACTCATGGCTTGCAAGCTTGGCCATGGGAGATGCAAGCCCAAAAATGATGAGATGGACATCTCAATTTCTCCAACAAGCAACCCTAGTGATTGCGACTACAACTTTTTGTGCCTTGGCGTTTTACTTGTAGAACTAATATCCTTCATATTTGTATAGACCACCATCAATTCAATCTCTAGCCCTAAATTGTAACTGTCATATTAGAAAAGATTGTAAGAGTTAACCCTTACTCTTCATTTTATGTCTATGGACCTGGGGATGAGAATGGACGGCTCCAATGGCTAATTCTTGGTCCATTCTATTCAAAATTCTGAATCAGAAAAATAAAATTATTTTTTTAATCAAAATTTTAAATAGGATGGACCAAAAACTGACTCCTGAAATTCTCATGCCTAATGGAACCGCACTAGGTGTGGATAAGGGCACTAGGTGTGGATAAGGTGATAAGGGAGTACCCTAAAGAGCTTTAAGGAGTACCCTTTAGTGGTTCCAATCTATGAATTGGATAGTGGATGGCTGCATGGGCTAGAAAGGAACCCTACAACTTTTTCATGTTGATGAGAGGATAAGTGGCCCCTCTTACAACTCTACAGGCATGTTACCCTAATGAAGGGCCACAAAACATAAGAGACCAACTTCAGAATTAGATAGCTTGATAGGATTAAGCAACTAACATCATAGATGACCATGATGATGCTTGCATTGGAATTTAGTCCCTCATATCTTCATATTTATAATTTAGTCTCCAAATCCTTTAAATTACATCACTTTAATCTCCAGTCATATTTTTTGTCCGATTTTCCGTTATAATTTTGAGTTACTTTATTTAGTCCTTCCTTCCCTCTTCCTCTTTTCTTCCTCTTCTTATTGGGTTTCTCTCTCTATTATTCTCCTCTCTATCTTTCCTCTCAGTTAATCTCTAAATGAAGTAATTCAGGAAAATCCAATAAGAAGAGAGAAGAAAAAAAGATGAGAAGAATAGAGAGGGGAATCTAATAAGTAGAGGAAGAGAGAAGAAAGAGGGAAGAAGGACTAAAGTAAAGTAACTCGGGGTATAATAGTAAATTCGGGCCAAAAATATGACTGAGGGACTAAAGTGAGGTAACTTAAATGATTTGAGGGTTAAATTATAAATATAAAGATTTGAGAAATTAAATTCAAATTTTAAAGATTTAAGGAAGAGACATGTAACCCCCCCCCCCCCCCCCCCCCCCCCCTACTATAATTGAAGGTCTCTTTTGAGCCTGTATTTGATTGCAGGAAAGTGATGGCAAAGAAAGATGTCAAGTGTAGGCAGCAATCTTCAGTTTGGCTCTCACTCGTGAGAGAATGTTAGCCAGAAGAAGTGATAGAGACAAGGGAAAGCAACTTCCCAACTGATCATTCTTTTATTTCCTCTCTCTTTCTTTATAAAGAAATTCTTTTCAACTTTTTTTTAATTTTCCTTGAGAAATATCACTTACATTGAAGCTCCGATGAAGGAGAGGGAAACCGATGGAAGACAAGAAACTTCAACAAGAGTAAAAATAACTTCCTTGAAATTTTATTCCTTGGACATGTTAGAAGTAGACTACTCTTCTATGTTAGTCGGAAACCCATGTATGTATATATATATATCTATATATATATATAATATATATATATATATATATATATAGAGAGAGAGAGAGAGAGAGAGAGAACGGGAAATACACTGGCGGTGAAGGAAGTTCAACTTCCTTCACAGCCGCTTAGGTGGCCCAATAAAATTATTACACGTTGTGTCATTTAAGAGAATTCATTTATTTGTTATCTTGAATGACGCCCCGTGTTATAATTTTATTGGGCCACCTAAGCGGCGGTGAAGGAACTCCCTTCACCACCGGTGTATTTTCCGTTTCCTCATATATATATATATATATATATATATATATATATATATATATATATATATATATATATATATATATATATATATATATATAATATATAATATATATATATATATATATATATATATATATATATATATGGGTTTTTACATATCTATCCCTTAAATCTTTAAAAATTAAAATTTAGTCAACTAAATCTTCATATTTATAATTTAGTCGTTAAAATTTTTTAAATTACCACAATTTAGTCCCCTAACTATATTTTTGACCCGAATTTTTTGTTATACTCCTGAGTTATTTCACTTTACTTCTCTCTTTCCCATTCATCCTCTCTTTCTCTTCTTATTGGATTCTCCTCTCCATTCTTTTCCCCCCTTTCTTCTCTTTCAGTTAATCTCTAAATTGAAGTAACTCAGAAGAACCCAATAAGAAGAGTGTTTGTTCAAAAATTGGATTTCTCCTTCCATTGTAAAATTGTTTGATTACAACAAAATTGAGATTACAAATAAAGAGGAATTATAAGAACGGAAATATTGATTGATTCCCTTTTTTATGTGGGTTCCGGTGGCGATGGAGTCTCGCTAGTGCCTCCGTGGACCGTCTGACTTAGAAAGAGATGGCTCTGCTCCGCTTCTCAATTTTCCGAGCTTGCCCGAAATCGTCCAAAAGTCCAAAAATCCAAAAGTCCTTTCTCTGACTCAATTTCTGTCTTTTATAGACCGAATCCGCTCGAAATCTGCCTCGAATCCTTCCTGAAAAAATCGGATCACAGAATATCAGCGAAATAAATAACGGAAACATGCGGAAAACAACCCGCGGGTTGGCACCCACTGGAGCACTCCCGCGGGTTGGCACCCGATGGAGCGCTCTCGCGGGTCGACACCCCGCGGGAGCGCTCCAGCGGGTTGGCACCCGCGGGAGAAACTCCCGCGGGTGTCCTGAGGGATTCCTCCCGCGGGAGTCCCGCGGGATTCTTCCCGCGGGTGGGCACCCGCAGGAGGAATTCCCGCGGGGGCCCACCCGCGGGGGAATTCCCCTGCTATATATATATATATATTAATTTAATTATTATTATTATTATTATTTTATTTTATTATTTTTTTTTTAGGTATCTACATAACCCCCTCTAAAGTTTTCGAAGTTCTGTATTGAGCCGTATAGAATTTTGAAATACTTTGGATTTATTATTATTATTATTTATTTTTGTTTTTATTATTATTATTTTCATTTATTTATTTATTTATTTATTTATTTATTTTTGGCTATGAGGCGTGTCAAGGATTGGGTAGATAGAGATAATTGTTAACACATCTCATAAAATATAAGCGGGATATGATTTTACTGTGCTCATTGGAGAACAAGTAGAAGTATGATGTTAATGTACTCGTTGGGTAACAAGAAAAGGTGTGATGTTAACATACTTGTTAGTTGATAAGTAGAGGTATGATATTAACGTACTTATTTGAGGTCAAGCAGAGCCATCATGTTAATGTGATCATTAGAATCCTAACCGTTCAGTGACATCTAGTATGACGGATCAGGAAAAAGACAGAGGTAATATTAAACGTGTCTTGGAGCTCAACCTATTCAGAGGATCTGGTCGTAATAGGAATAAGCTGACTAAACAGAGGTGACGGTTAACATATTTATTCTTGGAATCGGACTATCAGAGGTAACTGTTAACTTGATAGGGGGATGATTTTTGTCAGAGATAATTTTTAACTTAACGATATCAAAAACAAGTTCATCAGAGGTTGTAATATTAGACTTGATGAAGTGTGAGTTTCCTTTTCTGTCAGAAGTGAAAGCTTAACATGACAGGAGATCGGATTTTATCTCATTTGATTTTGAATTTTAATGTCAGAGGTATGATTTTAACTTGACAAATATTTTGGAGCGTCACTTGCTCTGTTGGAGAAAAATGACAAGAAAAGTTTTGTTGTCAGAGGTGAAATCTTAACGTGACAAGAGATTTATTTGATTAGGATTTTTAGCAAACCCCTAGCTATTAACGGATTTGATTTGGCTTTACCAACTACCGTTTGAGTTGGACTAGTCATACTATTCCCCTCAGCATGGTGAGTTGTCGAGGATTTCGTTTGGGCTTAAATGCCAAACTTTTCCTCTTCCCTTTGCCTTAGCAGCGTAGGGTAGTAATGTATCCTTATATTCGTATATGACAGATTTGTCATGGGATTTTTAGCAAACCCCCAGCTATCAACGGGTTTAATTAGCCTTTACCAACTACCGTTGAGTTGGCTAGCCATACTCTTCCCCTCAGCCTGGAGAGTTGTCGAGAATTTTGTTTGGGCTTAAATGTCAAACTTTTCGTCTTCCCTTTGCCTTAGCGGTGTTGGGCAATTCATACTTTTACCCCCAACATGAAGGGGTTGGCGAGAAACTGGTTCTCTTCCGTTGCCTTGACGGCATAGGTAATTCATACTTTTTACCTCCCCAGCATAGTGGGATTGGCGAGAAATTTATTCTTTTTCCGTTGCCTTGACGACGTTCGGTGATTCATACTTTTTACCCCCAGCATGGTGGGGTTGGCGAGAAATTTATTCTCTTCCCTTTACCTTTACGGCGTTGGGTGATTCATACTTTTTACCCCCAGCATAGTGGGGTTGGCGAGAAATTTATTCTCTTCCCTTTATCTTGACGGCGTTGGGTGATTCATGCTTTTTACCCCCAGCATGGTGGGGTTGGCGAGAAATTTATTTTATTCCCGTTGCCTTGACAGCGTTGGGTGATTCATGCTTTTTACCTCCAGCATGGTGGGGTTGGCGAGAAATTTATTCTCTTCCCGTAGTCTTGACGACGTTGGGTGATTCATGCTTTTTACCTCCAGCATGGTAGAATTGGCGAGAAATTTATTCTCTTCCCGTAGCCGGCGTTGGGTAAATTTTTTTTTTTAGGTGATGACGCCTAGCTTTTGTTTTATTTTTAATTATTTATTTATTTATTTATTTGGTAAGCGATGAGGCCTTACAAATTTATTTTTATTTATTATAATTTTTTTGTTTATTTTTATTTTTTTTTTAATTTTTTTTATTTTTATTTTTTTTTTTTGGCATCCTCTGGTGCATCCGCGGAATACAACCCGTAGGTAGAACACTCATACCGCATGTTTTTTTTAATTATTATTTTCTTTATAGCTTTGTCAATTTTTTGTGGGCGATAACGCCCTTTCTTTTTTTTTCCTTTTTTTTTTCTTCT